>VZRS01006527.1:117792-130164 GCA_013398055.1 Ifrita kowaldi
AATCAGTACAACCAGTTGCAGGTTTCTCAGCTTCTGCACTGTTAATCTGATTTCTAACAGAACAGTTATGATCCACAGTATTACAGACTGGTCAGCATTTCTGAATCAAATGTTACTAAAGATTGGATTTAGCTTTGTTTTTAAAATTGGTTCTGAGCTATAACTGAATGCACAACATCTACGCTTTTGTGTTTATCAATGTAGGGAAAAATAAATATGTAAGGCTTTTTCACACTACTCTAGAGCAGCTTTGATGGAAAAAGAAAATTACAAAACACTCTACAGATTAGCAAAACAAACAATAGTAGCAAAAAACCCCAAAAAACAACAAACAAAAAAGTGCACTATCTCATAAATGCTGTGGTAATACAGATAATCGCTCAAATATACTTGTCTAATAAATAAATAAATATAAATCTAAATTAATAAATCTAAAATAAATCCACATGCAGGTACTCCACTTGCTCCTTGCAGTTTTCCTCACCCGTGCCTGGAGCTCCCCAAGCAGGAACATGTGTGGACATTCCGCACAGCGCATTGGGAGCACCATGAGGGACCAGCTTGCAGAGGCCTGTGCAGCAAACCCTAACCACACCAGGCTTGGCGCACATGCAGATCACCTGGGCAGGCTTCCAAGAGGCTGTATTTGCTGTGTACACAGTGTGGAGCTGGTACATGCATCCAGAGTTGGAGTGTACAGGAGCACTGTACATTCTCACCAGGACAAAAAGAAAATATGTGAACTCTGCCTGGTTAAGATTTTTTTTTCCACATCAAAAACAGAAGGTAATCCTACTGCAGAAGGTGCCTTGTTTTGGAAGATCAGAGCATGTAGAAATAAACCAGCAATGATCCTGTATTTGGGAGAATATCTCAAAGTCCAGTCAGGGAAGAATCCTGCAGATAAACTAAATTAGCTAGAAGCACATATAGCAAACTTCCCATGAAATGCCAGTTCAGCACAGCAGCCGCTCTTCCAAATTAATTTCACAGCTGTAGTTCATTGCATTCTCCTCCCTTTTTCTTTTCAACAGAGTTCTTGATGAAGCATGTTGGGGGTTAACATTTTTCCAGATTTTCTCTTCCAATAAGCTACAAGAACCATGAATCAGTTCCAATAAAAGGATATTTTTATTGTCTTTCCGCTTTGCACCCCCCAGTAACAATTTGTGGGGTTGGGTCCTGTGACAATCTGCCAATCAGATGTAGCCAGCCACCACAAAATGTATCTACTGGAAATCAGTAAGGAATTTGGATTGTGTTATTTTCCAACACTTATTCTGGTAAAAATGGTTTCCCCGCAGATCACTGTTGTGGGTTGACCCTGAGCTGATGGACAGTTTTTTGGACTAATGACGCTTCTCGCAATTTACCTATTTAAACCACGTGGAAGGGGCGGAACTCCCTCTTTTGTCCCGGCCGGCCTGCGGGGAGGTGAGGGGGGGGCTCCGGGCCCAGCCGGGCCGGGGCCCCNCCTATGCCAAGTTGTGTAGAAGCAAGGAAAGGCTTTTAAAGACTTGTGACGAAGAGAGCCTTTGTGTTCAGGCCAAAATAACTCATCCTTAAAAAAAGATTAATAACCCCATGTGATGAACTGTGAAATTTTTTTTTTTCATAGAAGAAATGTTCTACACCACAGCAAATTGTTTCTTTCCGGGCGGATTTTGCTGCTGGTGGCAGTTTGGGAACCACGTAAAGCAAAAGAAAACCCTTTTTCCCTTTAAGCATAAAAAAGAAACTTTTAAAACTGCAACTCTGACTGAAATCCCATGTTCTGTTATCTTTTGTGTAAGCTGAGTGAAAAAGTGCTGGAGGGAGGGGAAAGGTTTGTTTTAACTTTCTTCGTTTTTTTTTCTTTCTCTTTTAATTCTGTTAGTAATAAAACAGTTTTCTTTGTATCACAAATGTTTAAAGTTTGTGCCTGCTTTGTTTTTGTTTCTTTTAATTTTTTATCTCACACAAAAAAAATCAGTAAGTAATCCATATTCCAAACCAAAACCACTAAACTTTTTTAGTGTTTCTGCCTGGTTTGCGAATTCAACCCGCTACAATCACTCACCTGGGTTAATGGTGATGAATTTGTTATCTGAGGGATATTCCTCTGGAAACCTGTCCATCTGTGGAGGAGGTTTTCTTGTTGTCTCTGGTTTTCTTGGGATCTTGCCCATGTACAGTTCGTTGGTGAATGCTGGTGGCACTTGGGTGGAAGGGAGCGGCTGGGGCTGAGTGTTGGCTTCGGCAAAACTCTCCTTCTCAGCACCTCCAGCCATGGGGGCAACGTTTTGGTTTGGCTCTTCTCCCGATATAGTTTTATTTCCTTCTTCCTCAGCAGTCCTGTTGGGGGAAGCCACGGCCACGCCGGGCTCTGTGCTATTGTGTGCCTCTGAGTCTGCTGTCGCCCTGCTTTTCTCCTTCTTTTCAGCATCCTTTTCTTCCTCTTCCTCATCCTCCCGCTCCCCATCCTCGCTTTCACTCTTTTCATCTTTCTCCCCCTCCTCGGCTCCCTCGCCATCCTTTGCCAGTGCTGAGTCCCGCTCCGTCCCTGGGGAGGCTGCAGCGGCCTCAGTGGTGGCCACCATGGCCCGCCCGGCCTGTTTGCTGGGGGCAGCGGCCGTGGGCAGCCGGGTGGGCCACATACTGCTGGGGAAGGAGGAGATGCCCCCACCGCTGAAGCCCAGCCCTGCCAGCAAGGTGCTGGTCACCACGGAGGCCACGGTGGCCTGGCTGCCACTGGAGGAAGGGCCCATGCCTGTGGCCATGGACACAAAGGAGAAGGGGAGCCCCGAGGAGGTCCAGGTGGAGGAGCCAGAGCTGATGGGAGCCATGTCTGCTGAGGAGGCAGGAGATGCTGTGGGCTTGAGGAGATCACCAGCAGCAGAGGGGAAGAAAACACAGCAGAGAGCATCAGCAAGGGCCCAGCATGCCACCTGGGGTCATTCTCTTGCTTTTCCCTCCCTTTTAACACACATGCCATTCTCCTAAAACCAGAGACTCAACACCAGCTGGATGAAAGGCTGAGCCAGGACAGAACAAGACACAGACCTACCAGCCAACCACGAAGAGGACACCTTGCATTCACCACATCATCAGCAAAACCCTTTTTATCCTTGTCTTTATTTCACATCAGGACCTACTCCACCCACATCACCACAGATTTGCGAGTAACATTTCCTCTTGGGGTGAGAAGAATGTAAAGGAGTTTAATGAGTTCAGCCGCATTACTCACAGTGCTTTAATCCTCAGAATATAGGAGTTTAAAAATACAGTGTTACATAAGGGCTGTCCCAAAATAATGGCTAAGCTGCCAACGTGAGCATCCATGGCCGGTGGGTCTACTCTGACAAGGAACTCTGGCTCTTCCCACACCCATTGTGAGGGCCTCAAAGTACATCCTTTGAGTATAGCCTTTGAGTATCCTCTCAAAGGATACTATTTTTATTTCCTTAATCCACCCATCAGGATTATTCTCCTAAGGACTGGTGCTGCTGTGAGGCATTGCTCTTGTTAGAAAAGAACTGCAGCATGGCCAGCTGGGCACTCCTGAAGGACTTGGAGAGCACCAGGAGCCCTTCAGCAAGCCACCACTGCATCTGCCAGGACCTCCAGGCTGTGACACCCATGTATAGACTCAGTTTTCCACACCCACAGGACTCCCCCTGGCCACCACCAGTGAACGAAAGGCAGGACTGGCACTGCCTGCTTCACTGAGAGGCATCAGGAAGTGAACTATGGACTTTGCATCCTCTGCACCCTGCCAATATTGTTCTAACGTCAACCCACTGCATGCATGCGGGTCTCTGCACACATGTGTGTGTTCTGCTGTAAATAAAACCCCTTAGTACACACATAAAGAACTAAACCTTGGTCTATCCATAAAGAACTAGTCCTGAATTACATGTGAAAAAAGAGACTGAAGTGAATTGCCTAAAGACAAGGAATAATTCTGTGGAAGAGCTGAGACAGCAGTTCCTCTGGACAACGTGACTATTTGCTCACTCTGAATTGCTGAAAAATGTCTCACATTGCTGAATTCATCAGCAGGAGGACATTAGCTGAAAAGGTATGCATCACATGAGGACAAAAAGGGGTTAAATAGGTGCAGCTGAACATTGAAAAAAATGTAAAATGTTTATTTTGGAAACTTAAATTTATAACTTAACAGCATTTCTGCATCTCCCCGCAATTTCCAGGTTCAGTCAAGACATATAGTGGAAATGCTGCAGCAAACCAAGGCAGGCTGCCTTCTCATATTATTTTTGAACAGCTGCAATCACAGAGAACCTGAGATCTCAGACGAAAACCTGTGCTTTAGAGATATCAAGCCAAAAATTTAAATAAGTATCTAAACTTTCAGATACTTATCAATCTGAATCCCAAAGGCACTGCGAGATTTGCTTTTTGCTGGCATGAACAGTCTCAGAGCTGGACTGAGTATTAAAATTTGACAGCAGATTTATGTATCTAGAATACCTCTATACATCATTAAACAAACATTAAATCATTCACATGCAAGCTTTCTATATGTTATTTGCTCACTAGGGAGTATATCAAACTGGATCAGAATAAAACCAGAAGCAATGTACTTAGAGTAAATTCAATAGTATGAATCCAGCCCATAAATTTGATTGAACTCAGTACACTTGATGCCAAGAAATTTAGGTTATGGATAGTTTATATTAAATAAACTAATAAAATGCTTTCAAAACTGAAACAGTGTATTCCACTTTTACTGTAAATGTACCAACATTTCTGATTCTGGAATACAAAAGCTGGCTTCAGTGACTTGTTACAGTCTCACCTGAATTAAAATAAAACAAAGAGGTTGTTCAGGCTTTATTCACACAGTAACAGGCATCCTTAAAGCACTGGAAGAGCAAACATGCTGTGTGTGAGGCCTTACTCCTGTTGCATATACTTCTGGTCATACAGCTAATAAAATAAATTAAATTTATTTTCACAGTCATGATCAAGATTTTACAAATCCTCTCTAAATGTGTTGAACACAGATAGGAAAAATTTTTAACACTCAATTCTCCAGTGGTCAAAGCCTCTCAGATCATGAATCTAGAAAACCATTTCATATTGGAACTATATTTTATGCTATAAACCCTTCTGGACACCCCTTCCCCCAGGAAAGCTGGGTCCTGCTACAGATTTCCAACACGGTGCTGCCACCTGGTGGGAATGCCCCCAAATCCCCGCTCCCTAAATCCATGACTTACCACTCCTGTCTTCACAATTCTGGTCCCCTCGAAAATTCGAGTGGTGTTAGCTGGGGAAGGAAGAAGAGCAGCTCGTCAGGGCAGGGAAGGAGGCAGAGGAACAACTGTTAAACTACTACTCAACACGTGGCTACAGAATATGGGTGCAGATCTCAGCCTGGAGCAAAGGCAGCTCAGCTCTTTGGGCATTACCTCACTCTGCACTGGTGTCTAAACACAGATTTGCTTGTCTTTAATTACTCAGGCCTGGCAATGCTGGCTTACTGTCAGAAAACAAATTCTCTCCTTCAACCCCAAGCTGGATGAAACATCCTGATTTACACAGGAAGCAAGAGTAGCTTGATGATAATAGTTTTTTTCTGTCCTAATGATAAAATTATCATCATTTATTGCTATATATCTCAACTACAACTATAGTCAACCCTGAATAATGTTTTGAAAGCTCAGGTGGAATAATTTTCTAGGTTAGATCTTGGGTAGAGCCAGAGATTAGAACAGCAGCTCCTTTTTGGGGACATCTGGAAGGAATCACATCATCTACTCCCACTGCAGATGTGTGTATCACTTCCACTGGATTGAATACTGGGCTAGAATATCCAAAGGATATCCTACAGAGCTGTCAGTAATGATTTACTCCTAACTGTGATTAAACAGTTATTGTAGTCAAACTTCAAAGAATTTTTCCATTCCATCATGTAGTAAAAAGAGGTCATAATAAACAGAACACCAGTTTCTGACTTCTGTCTGGCTCTTAAAAGTGAAGTCTAAAACACTGTGCTGAGGCACCAAGAACAGAGCTCAACATGAGTTGTGGCTTGGACAGGACACTTGTCCCTGCTCCCTCTGCAATGCTGCCAACACTGTGGCAGGCCACCACAACAGAACTAAACCATGTTCATAGCCTGACATCCTTCAGACACTAAGTGCTAACAAAGCAGGACCAAAACTCCCATACTTTCTGAAAATGACACCGAAAAATGCCCCTATTACTTTTTTCCATATACAGCATCAGATCCAAGTGACAACTCTTTGCTTCATCCTAAGGAATTAAACTTTTAACTCTCTGCTTGTTTCATTCTTCCATTACCCGTTTTGAGGTTTATGCATCTATAAGCTGGAGTGGGAAGGAATGCTCTCATCAGAGGCAAAATGTGCCCTACTTAATAAAAAATGTCATAATAAATTCCCAGGAAGGAGCAAAACTTTAGCACTTAGAAAACCTCTAAAATCATCAAGTTCTTCTACCGTACCTCAGCTTTACCAGATTTCTCCAATAAACTTAAAAGGAAATCCATTATAAAAGACAGCTTATCATCTAGTTCTTTTGATTTTCTTTAAATATGCATGTTTTGGAAATCACTGAGGTTGTGTGCATGGTAAAACCTGAATATCTCCACATGTGGTTGTCAAGGTAGGACTGATCTCCTTTCCTCTTTACATAAAACAGACACCGATCAGACTCACATTCTGTTATAGCTGTGCCTCTGATGCATAAGGAGTCTCTGATGAATTTGTTTCAGAAAACTAGTACCAAGAAAAGCTCTAAATTCTCCTAAAACCTGACAAACCCTGACAGGAAGAGGTGTAGGCAAACCCTTCTCACTGGAAATGAGATTCAGATCAAGTCACTGGCCACAACATGAAATTAGCATTGTCTACGTGCATTCAAATATCTTCTGAAATAACTTCACACCATATTGCACTCTGCACAGAAAATATTAAACAAACAAAGAATAGTTCAACGTAAAAATATGTATGTGGTTTTTTTACCTTGAAAGAGCATAGTCTGGCTAAAGTCACTACGCATTTCATTTCGGCAAACTGCTTGAACTCTGAACAGATAAAGGATGTCAGGTGAGACATGGCTAATGATGGCCTTCTGTTTAAAAAAAATAGATATTATTCAGTTTTTTACCCCCACAGTACTGTCCACGATCAGTTTGAAATATATAAAGCATTGTGCAAACACAGGACATTTATGCCATGTAAGACAAGCTATATTTCTACACAGAAATATTCAGTGGTTTCCTGGAGAGGGCAAGGCTGAAGGGATGCACCCAGACACTGCTGACTCTGCCTACGAGAAAGAAATGAACATGTTCCACATCTGTTCTCATGATAGTCTTCATGCCTCAATGTCTCTGCTCTCCTCAGAAGAACTTGAAACTCAAGTCATTCGCCTTTACAGCAATTAGAATAAGATATTTTAGGTGGAGATCCACGTCCCCAACACAGGATGAGCCCAGAAAAGTCACTGCATATTAAAACTGTCTATTTTGCAACAAACTGGCTAAGGCAATTTGATGCTGGTGTACTATGCAACATGATGGCTGAGCATCCTGGGCTGGGATATCCCTGCTTACTCCTAGACCTGAGAGTTGCCTTAGTACACACACTCATCAGTTCACTGGAGTAGCTGTGTGAGTCACTTGAAATGCTTGTGATCTCTATAGCAAAACACTGTCTAGCTCTGATTCAAGATGGGACAGCCCAACTGCATCTGCCAGAGCACTGAAAACAATCTGCGCTTCCCTCTGATAACAGGTTTCCTTCTTCTCTTGCCCCTAAAATAGACTGAGCTGTCACTGCTTTCTTAACCCAAAGCTCTGCTGAACAGCACAGGGTTTCAATGCAATTTATTTCCAAGCTATCACCCATCACATCCCTTGCACTTGGAATTATTTCTTTTACATAAAACAGGATGATTTCATGGTGCCCACCTCATTTTTGTTGATTAAGGCTCTCCTCCTTATACCTTATTAAAAAAATCTCCCTTAACAGTATGAAATTATGACAAGAGAGAGGTTACAATATATCATAACCTTGGGTGCCTTTCAGTGGATTCCTTTCTGATTTCATGAGGCAGATTGTTCCCTAATGTGACCCAGATAACAATGTCTATCGGGGAAATTGAAAATATAAATGGAAATGAAGTAAAAGAATTTTCATCTAAGGGAATAAGAGAAGTATTATTGCATAACTGATTGAATGAGCTCAGAGGACTGTATTTGAAAAAAAAAAATGGTAACAGTCATTAGGAATAACACTGTGCTGCTGCATTTTTCATGTGCATATACAATTACTGATTCATTATTCTGGAGGTTTTCTCTGATTAACAATAAATGGAGGCCTTTCAAACCTGAATATGTCACTTTGATTTTATATGTAGAGAATGTTAAGGACCAGCACAATACTTGCTTCCACTTAGACAAGAATGACAAGCAGATGAAATTCTAAATGGAGGAGATAGAGCAGTGCTTCCATCTGTATTGGAACTGTCTTGATCTTCTCTTTTTCTCACACTGCCAGATGTAGGCAGTGCTTGTACAGGGCCACTCCAAAATAATCTTCAAACCCTAACTATGCAACTCCTGCCTCTGGCAGCACATAGTGCCAGAAACTGCTCCAAAGTCTGCAAGGGGCTATGTACAGTGAAAAGCCTGAGCCCAAGAACAGATTTTGGGAGATGGGACGTTTAATGTGAAAATTTGTAAGTTGAACACCAGCCAAAAGGTATTCAGAGCCTCACCATTTCCCAAGCCAGCTGCTTCTCAGCAGCACTACATGAAAGCGTCGGCAGATTCAGTCCTTTATGCACTCACACAAACTATAAATTCACACTCCAGTGTCTGGGTAGCCTGTTAGGCAACGTTCAACTAATGCTGAACATTTAAATAGCAATTCATTGTGGGCCAAACAGTAGCCTGCCTATAAGGTAATAACTGCTTTCTTTCTCTACCTGCGTCTACCAAGAAAATAACAATATAAGGATAGCTTGATACATATGTCTGGGGTTGATGCTGTGCTTTTACCAGGTCCTTGTCACTATCCTTGGTAAAAGTCTTCTCCTTTTCATCTTCATTTTTAGTCCAGCTATATGAGATCATGTAGTTCATGATTGGAGGGTGGTATACGGTTTCTGGTTGGTTCCAGGTTACCAGTAGCGCTGTCCTGTTCACGGGCTGCACTTTCATGTTAACTGGAGGAGTGCTACAAGCTGAAAAACAGAAGGAGAAAAGATGAAGCTCTTCTAAATAACCTAGAGAAAACAAACAGGAAGAATGGTGCCTCACCCTAAGAGCTAAGTTTTTTCTTTAATGGTCTGGCCTACAGTAACAGCTTAGACAGCAATCCACTGAGACCAATAGGATTTAATACCACCTGCAGCTGCTTTCTGCTCTCCTGAGTAAAGCAAATGAGAGAATCCATTCTCTTCAGGCAGGTTGCTTAGTTCTTGAAAGTCTCAGTCCTGACATTTGCACCTAGACTTTAACTTGGTTACTTAAGAGCTCTGCACTGCAACATTAAGAAATACAGTGGACCTGATCCACAACTTCCCTCATCCACGCCCTGCTGCTCTGTAAGGGGTAAATACCCCAATATGCTCTGCCGGCCCCGGAAAGAGTTGAAACTTCTGAAAATGTGGCACTACTGGATCCGTAAATGTTTTCCTGTTAACCTAGTTAACCTATTTTTACAATTATTTTATACTCCTCTTTCTATATATCTTCCTTCAAAGATGCTGAATAGATTGCCAGTAATGTATCACCAGCACAGGGAAGAGCGGCTGGGAAGAGTGGCTCTTAATGGGCTTGGTCACAGCCTCTGAGCAGGCAGAGGAACCCCCAGCCAGCCCTGCCTTCTTAACCCTGCCTGCAGCATGGAGGCACAAGTCACTTCTCAGCCATGCTTAAGTCAGTGGGGACATCAGCACAGGGACAGTTTAACCTCTGGGAAAAACACGGCTTCTGCTTCCAGCAGTACCAAACCCAAAATTCTGCAGGGCAGACCAAGCCCAGGCACAAATCCAGCCCGGCCCCTCAAGGGGTGGGATGAGCACAGTCACCTTGCAGTGCGGAAGAAACACTTTTCAAGGAGCTACCATGGAAAGGTCCGGGTGGGGATGCACAACACTAGATGGCACTCACATGCTGTGGGAAAACTGCATCATCCCGTTCCCAGCTACAGAGAATACAGATTTTTTCCAAGCTTTAAGAATCACGTTTAAAATACCCAGTTCAGGACATATTCTCACATTCCCTTTCTCAGTATAAACCCTGAACCAAGAAAAATCACTTGCAATGATACCTAAACACGTGCTGTGGCAAAGGAGCTGGTCTCTTCTGCCAGGGAAAGGCAAAGTGTCACCCAGCCCATCAGGCTGATACTGTTTGCAGAATTATTTTTCCCAGTACGACTTTTCCTTTTAAAGCCAACACACTGAGCTTGTTTGCGCTCTGCAGGTATGTGACCACATGTATATTTGGCCATTATTTCACTTCTAAAGAGTCCTGGCAGCACTGAAAGGGAGAAACGTCTATTCCAATGCCTGGACTTGCAGGTTAGCCATGCAGCTTTGCTGTCACATTACTGAAATAGCTACAGTTCTTAAATAAAAATGATTAAATGCTTTAAACACCAATATTATCTCTACAATAGAAAAATACCTGTCAAATGCATTTGTGCAGTTTTAAGTCACATTTTGTAGCTAGCTGAACAAGACAACATAAATTGCATTCATATGCTTGGGCAGGAAAAATCTTTGATGTTTGCTCTTGCCATGAGGGGTGGCAATCCTGCAGTTTTGCAGTAGATCCTTCTGCTCAACCCAGAAGGATGATCCAGCAAAACAAACAAACCCTACAGCACCTCAAAGCATTGGATAAATGTATGTGAGTTTCTATTTACACTGAGCTGAAGGGATCAAAACAGCATTCTGCTGTCAGTGCTACTAAGTCAGAAGCCACACCACGGTCTGCTGCCTGCAGATGCCTTCCCTCTGGCTCCCTCCTGGTCCCCCAAAGCACAGCATGAAGGTGGCAAGGACCTAGACGAGAGGGAACAGCTGAAAGCCATCGCTGTTATCACTATTTACAGAACTTCCTGATCCTTGGCATGCCTTTCCATGCTCACCTCTTTCTGCTGAGATGTTCGGATCAATTCTCCCTGACATCACTGTTTATTGGTAACTGCACCAATAAATCATAACTGCCCTCTTTGATGCCCTTTGTCATCCCAGAATTACACTTCAAAATGCCAGGCCAGCCTTTATCACTCCACCTAATCAAATCCCATCAGAGACAGGAGCCCAGGGTGAAGAACTACCCAGACCTAAAACTCTTACTCAGTCCTTGTCCTCCAGGAGGACATGCAGAGAATTATATATTTAAAGTAATCATGCATCAAATTATTTTAGAAATAATTCAAGCAGGTAACCTTCCTGAGAGACAGAGAGATCTACCTTAATTGCACCAGCCCTCTGAACAATGTCTGGCCAGCTGCTTTTCACACAAGGACCCCAAGCCACTCCAGGGAGAGGGGGCTGCCTTGTCCCCCATTCTGTGCCACTCTCTGCAGCCAGCCTGGATGCCATTTGGAACAGCTCATGCCAGCCAGAGAAGTGGGTGTTTCCCAAGGGTAAATAGGAGACTCACAGGCCCAGAGTCAGGAGACCCTCCCTGACCCTGCACCCTGATCCAAGAAGGTCATGAGCACTTCTAATCACTTGAGTGACTCCAGTGACTTCACTGAGGACAAGCCTCATTCACAGCAAGCTAAAATGAGGCTGAATTTACAATACTGCAATTTCTCAGTAAATATTACAAAATTTTCATGACTTAGTATGACTTGGTTCAATTTACTCCAAGGCACAGCGCAGTACCTGAAGTAATTTAATATTAATCAACCTTTTGTGTTCAACCACATTTTTTTAAACAACTTATGAATGGGCAAAAAAGAAACCTTTTTTAATAAAATGAAATATATGGTTTCACTAATTTAACTAAACCTGCTTCGGACACAATGGAATAAAGAAACATTTGATCCAATAATTCAATTTGATGATTTAATTAAAGAGATACATAATAACACAGTGAATGTGTGAGAGGCAAGGAAAAAAGTGCAATGATTTGACTATCTATGAAACAACTGGCATTTCCCAGAGATCTGAATTTTCTTTCAATACTCTCTGTGCCTTGGATTTTTCAAAGAAGATGAAAAGAATCACATGCTAAAGGACCTCTACTGATTTTGCAAAACGTGCAGCTGAAGAAGAGAGAGAAATGCAGGAAGAGGTTGGGACAGGGAAGGGGAAGTTTAATCAAGACACATTAAAGAGAAACATGAGCTTTTATTTTCTCTTTTTTTTTTT
>VZRS01006527.1:130177-169904 GCA_013398055.1 Ifrita kowaldi
TTTTTTTTTTTTTTTTTTTTAAACAAAGCCAGGCTTAACAAGCAAAAAGAAAGCCTGTGAATTCATGATTTCTTGAGGAAAAAAAAAGACCCAAAACCAAAAACCAGCATTATTCCACACTGAAATAGCACCTCAGCTAATTTTAGAAAAATATATTACTGATGTTCTCTTTAAAATTCCAATCCTGAGGGATAATAAAATATTGTGAGGGCTTTCAGGATACCTTTCTGTGGTATATGCAGTCCTGAGCAGATACCTACACAGGTCTGGCAGGACACCAAAACCACTGTGTCCTAGGTTAGCGGCCCTGTGCCAAGGGTTGTGGAGGCAGAAACCCCTTGCTAGGGCAACCAGGCCACATCTCAGAGGCCCTGAACAGGCAAGAGCCTTTGCATTACCATGGTCATGCCTCACTGCAGGCACAGACATGCCGTGGACCTCTTGGAGGAAAAAAACACCCTCACCTTCCTGTCAGGGATGACCTGAACTGGGAGAACCTGGCAAACAAGCTGGCTCCTGCCTTCTGGAAAAGTCCTGCAGAGGCAGGAGCATTGCGCAGGTGCATCTGGAGGAAGCCCGACCCAGCTCAGGCAGCCTCAGTGGCTCTCCCAGCTGCTGGCCATGCGTGCGGCTGCCCAGCAGTTCCACCCAGGCTTTTCTCTGCAGATCAGCCCACTGGGGAAGGCAGGGGGAATCCAGCATCTTGGCGAGACTCATCTTCCAGGGCTCACTCAAGCCTAGAGAAAACCTGTTTGCCACTGGCAGATGAATGCAGCATGCTGATACAGTCCTAAGCACTGGGCCAGCCAGCCATACAGCAGAGAATTATTTTCTTCATGTTAAAAACATTCCAGTGGGCTGGAACTAAAAACTAAATTAATTTAACAACTCTGCATTCATCTCTCCCATAATTTGATTTGTATGTTGTATTTGGCTACGTAACCTCCATGCGGCTTTTCTAACTGAAAGCCTGATAAAGCTTAATCCAAAAGCTCCTGGCAGCTCCATTTCAGCGAGTTGAAAAACAAAAAAGGGGCTTATTGTTCTGCAAAAATTAATTGCTGATACTAAGACACACCCATGAATGCAGAAAGGGCATGGAAGAGAATATTACAGCTTTTTAAATTAATATTGTTCCTTAAAAGCAGCCTGTATTTCTCTTTCAAAGACAGAAATGCAACACCAGCCAAACTTTCTGTGTTTCATCACACTTTTTGCTTATGCTACCTGTGGTTATGAAAAGACCTATTTAGGGAAACTTTGAGAGAGTGCAAGAACTGTGTATTCAGTTATGGCTTGTATACTTTCTCCCTGTAAAACAGGTCCTCATACGACAAATCTAGTTCCACTGGGATCAGCAGGATTTATAAAATCCTCTAAAAATGTTCAAAGTTAGCTTGTCCATGCATAAAAATGTCACCACTTTAAAGGCAGTTATTTCTAGCTGTGCTATGCCCTCCTTTGAAAAATCCCACTCTCTCCCTCCTGCCGAATGTCTCAGCAATGCAAAACTGCTGCTCCTCTCCTTGGTGCCATGGGATACATGTTGTGTGCTGAAGCCCTGACAATTTTCAGCACAGAAAAGCAGCATGACAGTGAGATCCTGAATCCCTCATGGTGACGTGCGCAGGGATCTTCTAAGGCAATTCATATACGGAAGGGGAAACATCAGCATCAGGATGTGCCCATAGCATGTTACAGGCTTAGAGCTGCTCAGTGGTAACTAAAAGACATGGACAAGGATCTTGTCTTGCTCTGGGAGGCAGCTCCTGGCTGTAAGGTGAGAGAGGCCTCATTTCTTTTTCTCACTAGTCTGGATATACAGGATGATTCATTCAACAGGATGAGTGGCAGGGAACAGTGTCTCTCCCTTACAAAGCAGGAGCACAAAGAAGGCACTTGGGGCATTTCTTCCCCCATGTTCAGTAGAAGAGAAACTGAGAGGTCAGTATGGGAGTTTCATGTCTTTCTTCCCCATAGGGGCAAACAAGTTGGTGGCCAACAAGTTCTGGGGGGAGAGAGGGTGTTTCCTTCCCCTCTGCCCCAGCCCTGTGAAGGAGCTGGAAAGGCCAGTCCTGCAGGACAGATGCACCACTTGCTGCTGTAATGACACCCAACTCAGCCACAGGCATCCCAGATGATTTCAGAGTGCCTGAAAGTTGTGATCAGTGCTTGTGCTATTGCCAAAACACTGGACTAAGTTCAGTCAGCCCTGTCACCCCCAGGAACCTGACTGCAGACAAGAAAAAAGCAATGCCACCAACAGAAAAGAGAAGAAAAACGCTTTCAACTACATTCATACCTATACATGCACACACATATATTCCTTCTCATTATTAGATCCTCAAAACTTCAAATAACCCCTGAAATGCAAAAATATGGGTTATGCTGCAATGAGAAAACTCACACTTGCTTTCAGTGCCATGGTAAGGGAAGTGATACAGGGCCAGATTCAGCTACATTGAACTGGTGTGACTCAGTGAAGGTGCTTGGGAAGACACTCCAATCCATAATAAACAAGAGCATGCTTTGGGCTGTCGGATTCAATCCCAGGGTTCAGCAAGGGCTGTGCTCCCAAAGGATAACAAATAAACTATGAAGATCATATGCAGAGACAACATAGGCTTTAATATATCACAAAGTGCTAAGAGGCATACTTATAACATTTCCCCCCTTTTCCTTTTACTAAATGTTTGCAGGTTTTTTTGCTTTGCTTTAGTGTACATTGTTGACTTCTCAGAGTGCTTATAAATAACATTATTAATACATAAGGATAATTGCTTTAAAGAGTAGCACACATTTTTCCTTTACCTTTGCCTGCGCTTTGCCAGCAGGCATTGGCAGGCTCTGGAGCATGCTGTACACACAAATATTTGTGTTGATCTACTTCAATCCACAGGCAGAATGTAGCTAGGAGACAGACTATTTATTTTCCCTGCTTTTACCTTCCACTATGCTTCAAACAGGGCTGTTTCCTGAGGTGTGAGGGACACTGACAGATCCCACACTTGTTTTATGAGCCCTGAGAAATAACCTCATGAGCAAATGGGCACGAGTCCCTCTGACAGAGGGGGTCTGGACAAGCTGGTGTTTGCTCCTCTGTTGCTTGCCCATTTCCCAAGGTGGACACAATCTGCATTTGGATTTATACCGGTATGGCTTTGTAGCACCTAAATTTCCATGGCATCACAGCAACAGATCCTGTTTTACTGAAAGGCATGGACTGTGTGTTTGCACCTTAGTATTTCACATATTTCACAAATAGTCTTTCTACAGTCGTGGTCTGAGTCCTCAGCAGTGCAGATCAGCCTTGCACCATCAGATGCCACGCTGGGCTAAACTGATGTCTGACAAGGACCTACCCTGCAAGTTTTGTGTTTGTATTGCACACATCCATGTATGCACATAGAAGGTGACTTGTGTTTCAAATGTACACCTGTGCCCTTATTTACACAATGCATTCGTGCCACACGTGTGGTCACATTCAGTGGCATGAATGGCACCAATGGGGAGAACAGAGGATTTCCTGCCAGAAGGACATATTTGCCACGTTAACCAAGCTGACCCTTCCAACGCTCTGGTGAGGGTTGTTTGGATTGGGGAGCATAGGAAGGATAAGCCAATTGGGCTGGTAGAGCCTCCCAATACATGCCTGCGGGATGCCCAAAATCAGATTAGGAAAGCAGCTTTCCTTTCATAGTTTCTGGAGGCTTTTTCCAACACAAAGGATGAGCTGCAGGCACTCATGGTTCAAACTAAAATTAGTACTTCTGTGGGCTGAACAGCTGGGCCAGCAGGTAGGCAGTGCAGAAAGGAATTCCCTCCATGTGTAAATGGAATAAATAAATAATCAAGCTCAGCTCTTCCAGCTTTAGTGGCAGCTGTGAACCCAAACCACACCTACACTTTCACACTGAATTCCTCTGGCTCTGTTGGTTTGAACCCTTTATAATCTCTGAAGAAGTGTGAGCAGTGACTTAGTGCTTATTAAAAAATCTACTGATAAGTTGTTTCCTACATTCAGGTCCAGACACGTGCACTCCTCACATTACAACCACACAGAAGTTACTACAGGTGTAAAACAGAACCCTGCAGAACAGAGCCACTGCAAGGGAAGCATGAGACCTATGTCAGGTATAAGTACCACATCTTTTTGCATCTGATTCCCCGTCAAAATGAGTCAGTTTTTTTAATGAAAAGCTTTGTGTTCCACCTGACCTGAAACGCTCTAGAAGGCAGAAGCCTGTCCTTTCCTGCTTTGCAGGACATTCTCCAAGACAACTGCATATGCGAGGACCCAGCCAGCGCTATAGAGCAAGACAGGGCTGAAGTGGAAGAGATGAAATATGCAGAAGGAACACACTGATTTCTGCCTAAAATGTGCATTCAGCAGCCACTTGAGGCTCAAAAAGAGACTCTTGCAGCTACAGGTGAGTACCTTTACTTGGAGCACTTAAGGCAGTGGCAGACGGGCAGGTCTGTAGTGCAAAGAAGCAGGGCAAGCAATAAGCAGAACAGTGTCACCATCCTCAAGTGCGACCTTTTGCTCCAGGCCAGGCTGCTACACCAACAGCAGTCCTAATGATGAGACATTAATTCATTTGCACCACACCTAGTAGGGTGCTGACCTGATTAAAGGGGAATAGAATTGGGAAAGGATAACTTCCACAGCAAAATAAAATCAAAAAGCCAATAGGAAAAGCCCAGTTATCCAAGGAAACGAGGAAGGAGTTGTTAATCCATGAAGAAATCTTCCAAGACTCTTCCAAAGGACAAAAAGAATCAATGCTAATGGTAAACATACCGTAAATTCACTAAAATAGGTTCTTGTTTATTTCCATTCTCCCTGTGATATTTTAAGAAAATAAATAGCTAAATTTTGCTTTAGCCATCCTGAGTTAAATTTTCAGTAATTAATCATTTTAAATTTACCATCAATTTACTGTTGTTTAGGATATGTTACATATTACTGTTGAGTATTTTTTAGTAATTTAGGTTTGACTAAAACATAAAAATGACATTCTACAAGAGTTGAACTTCTCTGCCTAAGACTCTTTCTGGACTCCCAGAGAGAACCTGAGGACGTGAAGAGACTGCAAAGTTGTTTTGAGACAGTTTTCATATAACATGGGCATTTAGAAAGCAAAACCAAATTACTGGAAGTAATAACAGAGGCTATAAATGAGACAAATAACTTGTTCTCTTTCAGAAACACTGCTGCCAATGCTCTAAACTATCTGCCTCAAAGTGTTGATGTCAGTGCACTGAATCTCTGAATCTCTGGATGCTGCTGTGTGGGAGGTGCACTCCAGTGCCGTGCAGAAAGGCAATACCTTTACAGAAGGCTGTAGTCTCATTTCTGACATCAGCAGCCATGAAAAGGTAAATAAGAACTGAACTGCTTTGACTGAGCAGTGCCATACTTTTGGCTGCAGGCTGATGGCCTGAGCCATGCCTCCAGCACAAAGCATGCAGGGAGGAAAATCCAAATATCTTCTATCCATATTTTAACAGCATTAAGTTAAAAGGACTTCCAAACTGTGAACTACTACCACATAACAAAAACAATAAGGAAAATGATCACCTGTACAGTACTAGAGAAAAGTCCCAGCTGTTAATTTAGAGTCCAAAGCTAAGTTTTACTGGAGTGAATATATGACTGCTCATTATTTAACTTAGGCTAGGATCGTAATTACAGATGGTATTCTAAGGCAAAATCCCACTGATGGGAAACAGCATTATTTGAGACTCCAGCAAAGAGTAATCAGACACCTTTGGGAAAGTAATCAGGCATCTGTGAAAGAAAACTCGGATGTCAAGAGCCCCTCACATGGGATGCTTGTTTAAGTGTTCTAAGGCATGCAGCACATTTAATGAGATATAAAGGTTAAAGGGGGTCTTGAGTGTTTAAAAAAAAACCAAACAAACAAACATAAAGAGAAAGAAACAACATTTGATGTAATCAGCAGCAAAATAAAATGGGCAAGTATTGCTGCACATGGGGTACTTCCTGAAACAAGGAAATTAAACACCTTTTCCTCCTGAGTTTCCATGCCTACACCTTTACTAAAGCAGGTAATGTTTTGTAAATACAGTTCTGCTTGATGGGACAACATGTGAAAGTAGCAAGGGTCCTGCAGACCAAGATCCTTGAACTGGATGGACTTCTATGTAAGAATTCTGTTTGTCCCTGAAAGAGCAATGTACGCTATTAAACCAATAAATAATTAGCAATCCCTTTACCAGAGCTGCTTGAAAGTAGCCCAGGAGCTGCAGGAGAACAATATATGATGTGACAGAGCAACACAGTCCTGGGCCACAGAGGACAGGCCAGAGAAGAAAGGAGGCAATTTTAACATAGATTGTCTTGTCCAAAAAGTCAGACACTGCCACAGTCACTGATAATTATAGTATCTGATTAATGCTTTATAAATGCATTCTTGGCTTAGAAAGTCTGTACAGAGAACCTCTAACTTTTCAAAACTTTACATAAATTAATATTGCAACATGGGTAGGCCCTCTTGTTAAATGATGATCTGCCTGATTTAACAGCATGATCCACTGTATAGGTTGGATCTCTGAAAGTTTCATCTTAAAAAGTACAAGGGTTTACTATCAACCCACCAGTTGCTACAATTCCATAGCTGAACAGTATTTAACCTGAATGGTGTATTTCAGAAATAAGATCTTTAAACATCATCTGTACGGTTTTTTGAAACAGCTCCAGGGTCAACTTAAAAATTGACCCTGGGCTCAGCTCATGGGCTCTGATTCAGCAAAGGTCTTATGCATATGCTTTCATTCTGGGCATACAAGCAGTCCTCAAGAGAACTGTTTTAAATCAGCTTTTGCCAACAGGAAGAAGAAATGAGATAATGGAATAAAGGAAAACTCTTCTTGTTAAATTCGGACACAAAAGAAAATCTGGAGTTTTCACTTGTAAGCGAAAAATTAGTCCTATTTCAAATTAGCTAAAGTATTTCACCATCTTGTATTCTGATGATTGGAAACAATGCCCCTCTCTTCATTGCCTCTTTAAAATTAAAAAAAGAGAAGGGAGGAGAGAGTAACTGCAAAGCAAAAGGCTGGTAACATTCATACTGGTTAACAAACTGGATCCAAATGCACTGACCTAAAATAGCCTTTCCCAGAAGACATTTTGTTTAGCAAATGCCACCACTTTTGGGATTTTGCTAAGGAAATACTCAGAGGACAGATATAAAGTGAGAAAGTTTTCCTCCAGTGTATCTGCAGGTTATGCTACTGGTCACAGTTTTGTGACCTGAGATAGCTTTGACAGCTGAGAGAAAAGACATTCCTCTTTGGTCCCAAATTGTTCAGGATGGCACGTTTGCCAATGGACCACTGCAGAACTGCATCGCTTTGTGTTGATCTGAAATTCCCTATTCACTATGGAATTCTGAAAATTATTCTGAACATTATGCAAATTATTCTGGGCACATTTTCCTCCAAAATAAGAAAGGCTTACATAATGAATGCTACGCTGTTTTCCAGATTAGCAATACTGCCCACAGACTTAATAGAGTGTGACAGAGGAAACAAATTGCAAAAATTCACACCGACAAACAAATCCGAACTTCCCCTCCAGAGCTGCAGACCATCACAAACCATATCACCTTGCAGCAAGTAAAAGACACATTTTCGTGACCTTGCCTTTTTCTACAACACAAAAATCAGGAACTGGGAGGGCAGACAAGAGTCAACATGTGACAGCCATTGGTCACATTGCCTAATGCAATGTGGAAAGCATTGAGGTGCAACCAAAAGGTTTGCAGAAGAATCTGCATAAAATAAATTTGTCATGCTAACCTTACACTCTTCTATACTTGTATGCAAGACTGTCTGGCTGGAAAGCACTCCATGCTGTCGGTTCCTCAGTACTTTTGCATGAATGACACTGTATAAAGAGGAACTATATTTACTAGCTGAATAAACAATAGGTTTTGCTTTCACTCAAGTATTAGGACTTCAAGTCATTTTATTTATATGTCAGTAGTTCAGAATGTGCAGTGGACCAGGCACATCATCGCTGTTCACCTTTGTCAAAAAAGGGGCCAGAAACATCCATGTTGTTATATTTCTGGAACAGCTATATCTCATCCCTGCAACCTTTGGAGGATATACTACAATCCATTTTGTGTTAGCAACACTGCGCCAACCTATTTAAGTTCATGAAAAAAATGCACCTATTTTCAGTGTCCTCCATTGCACACACAACCCAGAAAGAGACAAGCTGACAGAGCTGGTACAAAACGACTGGCTGCCCAGCCATTAGCCTCCTATAGCAAAAGCTCAAGGGAGACAGAAAGCACCAACTCCAGCATCATCCCTGCCGTTAGATGGCATGCTGAATGTTGTCAGACCATGGGAAATGCATGCCCCCCACATGAAGGTCTCTCTTGTCATAAATTCAAATTCCCATATGGGCACAAGTACAGAGCATTATGGTACCTGAACATGATGGGAGAGGACCCATAGAGAACCTGCTCAGGAAACCAGTCCTGAGAACCAAACCATATAAACATGGACTAATGGTTGTGCTGCTCCCTTGCTGCTGTAGATTGGCTCACCTCATGATAACTAAGCCATGTATGCTTGGTTTGGATCAAAGTCATGGTGAATCCTCCCAGTTATTCAAGGTGCTCCTTTGGTCTCGACAGTTCCAAATTCAAGATCAGCCCATTAACTACAGACCTCAGTGTTTGTAATGCTCTGACAAAATTGTGGGTTTCAGTTATTTATTACGGTGGTCAAAATCACCCAAAAATTCTTTATAATTCTATAAACAATCCAGCAAGTGAGGAATATGCAGGCGTGTGGCCAAAGCAGTTAAATCTTCTTGAATGTTACACCAGAGGTACCTTGGCTGCACTCAAAATAAAAACTAGTCAGTTTTGTTACTTTTAACATAATGTAACCCATTAACTTTCATCACTGTTCTGGGTAAATAATATGTACAGAGGATGTAACTAAAGAAATTACTGACACATGTTGCTGTTGCAATACTGATTGAAAACTACAGGCCAGAGCATCCGAGCATAGCAGATTTCTTCATTCCCAAGATCTCCTTCTCACTTCTGATGTAAATTCTCTGTCCCAAGGCTGCCTTTAAAGTACATGAGGTTTGTGTACGTGTATATTATATATATATAAATAAGCACGCTCAGAGAATAATGAGCCCTAAGAAATACACTCTCCCAGCACTCTCTTGGGAGGGTGAGGCTGCTGAATGCAGCTGTTTTCATGATTCACATCCTCTAAAATCTGTACTTTCTGTGCCTGGCCAGGTGAAAATGCCAGGTAAAAAAGGGAAGCTTGTAAATCTGCTTAGCTGTTTCCTTCTGGCAAACTGCCCCTCTCTTTTTTACCTCTACTGGTTAAGCACCAAGCACTTCGCAAGACTGAAGACTGGAAAGTACATGTCATTTCTTCTACCTATAAATAACACCAGTCAAAAACAAAGGCAAATAAAAGTGGTAAATTTATTTGATATTTATTTCTAGTCTTACTTTATCCAGAACACATTTCTCTCAGAATTTCTGATGCGCTACTTTAGCCAGGGCTGCCTGTGCCAGTGTAACAGTAACCTCCCTCCCACCCTCCTCCATCCAGCTCATTATCTGGTGTCTGACAGAAGCAAGCACCAGCTGCTCTACAAAAAGGCACATGAAACACTTCAGCAAGACATTAGAAAATCACCTGCCTAAAAGGAAGAGATTCTTTTCCTCCTATCACCATTACCAACAGACTAATATGAATGTTGAATTACAAGGTCGACAGTTCTTCAGAAGTCTTGTTACTGGAGAAATGAAACCCACAACCACATCTGGATACTCTATTTCCATTCAAACACTCAGTGTGTCAGTGCTAATGGGGCTGAATTTTTACCTCTGATCTTGGTCCTTTGGTTTTCCCTTTTTGCCAGGCATCTCCACAGCCCCACAGCCAGTTGGCAGAAACAGGGACATTGCCAGTTTGAGATTCACATTTTGTGGCTTTGAGACCCACATATTCTAAGGTTGTATTGTCATGGCACCTTGTGACAGCAAGTTCTACAGGTATTTGCAGCATAAGCAGAATTAGTTAATTCACTGACACCAACAAGGAATGCCTGCACAACCTGCATTATTTCTTTGGTAGCTCACAGCTGTTCTTGACACCATTTGATGACAAAGTAGACAGAAAAAATTCTCCTATTAGTCAAGCATAAAATTCTAAAGTATAATCTACCTTTGGAAGCTTCTGTGCCGAGTGGATTTTCCAAGATGTCTGTCATATCTTGGTTCCAAGCATCCTTCACAGCAGACTTGGATACCTTCCTGTTGTGCAGGCTTTGCTGTGGACGGAAATTATTCCTCAGGTACTCCACAGACTTGACATGGTCTTGCTGCTCAGTGGTGAAGATGGAGTAAAATGCCTCCAGCTGATTGCAGCCATCACGGCAGGGGAGAGAAGGGATGTTAATTAGAAAAACAATGTGGTGAAATCTGTGTGGCTGATAAGACAGTAAAATGTGAGGAAGTAAAATGTTGATGCCAAGACTGATAAAACCACATGGGAACCCAGACTGCCCACTGAAATTATTGCCAACCACCTTATCTCGACACAGGGCTTATCCTGCCCAACGTGGGAGAAGGCCTCCTAGAACCTGTGGATGTCTGTCATTGGCAATGAAACATTTGTCCTTAGACCCCTTGTCTGGAAGGATTTTGTGTGTGACACAGCCTTGCCAAACTCTCCTCACTGCTGGCACTGTTTTGTTTCACAGTATTGTGTCAAAAAGTGCTTCTGGGTCATTCCACACCAAGAGCTTTTGCCTGGATAAGGCAATGCTTCCTTATCTCCCAACACCTTACGAAGTTTAGCTGCCAGGCTAAGCTTCACAGACATCTTGTGCAGCACTTTTAGGCCCAGCTAGCATATAGTCCTCTGGGAATAAGTTTCTTCTGTTGGATTCAGATCTGAGCTATTTATAAGAAAACGTATTAACCTGTAAGAAAGAACTGTAATTGGAAAACTTATCTGTTACTTCGTATCTTAGTGATTCTTAGAAAAAAAATTCTAGCAAACTAAGGTGAAAATATCTTCAGCTAATGTTTTTCTCACAGCTATCAAGGTCAGTACAGCATTTACTGTTCCCTTGTTATCATTCAGGACAAGAACTAGAATTAGTTATGTTGCTGCTGGAAAGACTGAGCAAGACAGAGCAGAGAAGGAATCACTCCTGATAATGTTTGCATCACATCAGTTACATATATTGATAGTATGGATTTTGGGAGCACAGAATATGGCCCAGGACTTCAAAAAGGGACCTGAGTTACATTCATAGCTTAATGACAGCTCGCTGAAACTTACACCCTTTTCATTAAGCACGTCTGCTCTAAAAGCCCTGGAGAAGCATGTGAGCCCCAAACGTCACAATTGGAAGAATTATCACAGCAGCCTCAGTTGATAGAACTGATAAAAATAATCAAAGAAGTGTGTAACAGAGCAATTAAGCATCCTCCACTGACTCGTGAGGCACCTACTACCATTACTTAATTTCCCTTCAAAATGGTAATCTGAGCCCCCTTCAGGAGAGGGACAGCAGGGGACAAGCAGGGAGGGGTGACCACCAATGACCAGTTTCCATTGCAGGCAGGGAGCTCAGGTGCCACTTCCAGAGCTCAGGTGCTGCTTCTAGAGCTCAGGTGCTGCTTCCAGGCTTGCAGGTGCGGATGGTGGGATTTGAATTATACTTTTTTATCTGCATCTTTTAGGAATGCCTTATTCCCAGGTTCTCAACACAATTCTGTTTCTGATTCTTTCCAAGAAACATCTTGGAAAATTTCAAAAACCATTTCCTAATTATTAGCAGGACCCCTTCAAAAGCATAGGAGAATTGATTAAAAAAGGGGTAAAGGGATTGACTTACACTTTTGTCTAAGAAAAAAAACCAAGCCAACAGATGATCCTGCTACACCCTTCTATAAAAGCACAGATCAAAACTCTTGTGCTTATTTACATACCTTTTGCACTTCATGCACTGGAAGCAGTTTTGATGAAGCCAGCTAACAGAGCTTAAGGTGACTTTATAAAAGTGCAAGAACTTGGGTAGTAACTACTTCTCTGAAGTCAAGTCTCTAGGCTTAGACACCTGTGACATTAATTGAATTTTTAAACTTTCAGAGAGAACTTTTAAAATATTTTCTTCTGCTATGCTACCTTGGGGAGGTGTAATTGCATTTTAACAACTGCCAATTCAAACATGATTTTTAACCTTCCACTTTTTATGTGTTGAAGTACATATAAGCCATTTCAACCTCACTTTCACTATAAAAATATTATCTAAGACAAATGAGATTAATTTCTCTATAGCTGCCAGAAAAAAATTATATTCCAAGATCTGCAGTCAAGGAGCTCCATTCGTGCTCTTCAAGGAGTACAAAAGCTCCTGTTCAGAAGAGGAAATTAAAAGCTCTTGTAAGACTATTGTAGATACAGGGAAATCTGATCTAAAACTCTGAGTCATGCAATTACAAACCATTACAGCCTGATGTGTAGTTTTCTATGGGTTGGATATACAAACGGCAATTAAAAATACTGAAACTGTTATAAGCACAATGAGCTACTCTGAGGTATGCATTACGAGAGATAATGCCATGTTTTGGGTCATTGAATGCACTTAGCTCTACAATGCATCTGCAGGGTGACATGGCTTGTCCTGGTTTGTTGTCTTAATTATTAGGGAAGATGATGATGATGGAGGACTAAGAACGAAACAGAGAAGCCTCCACAATGGACCACTTCGCTACTGTCCTTTTTCCAGCAAGGTATGTTGCACAAAAGCAAGAATTTAATCGGAACAGCAACAAAGATTAAATAATATCACTGTTGTCCCCTGGGATTACAGGCTGCTTCATGGGGTTTGTGATAAAGAAGGTTAAACTATGGCAATGGATTATGTTACACTGTTTCTGTTAGAGGAACAAATAATAATCATAGCAGTGGCAGGGTGGCAGACTCTTAAAACACACACATCTAGAGCTGCCGGGGAGGGGGGAATACTATTATTTATTCCACATGTGTTGTAGTATCAATGAAAGTGTGTCTACACACAGAATTCCCAGCCCTTCAACCACACACACATGTACAGTGCAGCACAACGCCAAATTTTAAGGGCTTGATTTGGCACAGTTACTTCTGTACAGCACAGGAAAGGAGCTATGCCAGGATAAAGTACCTTTATATCGACAGCCGAAATTGGTATTTACCATTTTATCTGCATTTGTTAAAATAGAAAAAAGAAGTCGTGACCCACCTGATGCACACACGGGGTATAAAACTGAGCGTGGGCCAGGCCTTGCAGCCACCAAATAATAAACAGTAAACTTATTGATGTAGTGAAAAGCTACAAGGGATTGCAAGTATCCTGCAGGCAAGGACAGAATTCAAAATGATCTCAACAATCAGAGAAATAGCCTGAAAAAAACAAAGGGTCTGATTCAAACAGGACCATGTGCAGAGTCCCAGGCTCCAGCCAGAACTGGGGGCTGCCTGGGGACACAATGTGCTCAGCTCTGCCAGAGAGCTCCAGGGAAAGCCTCCAGCAAAACGGAGGCTCCTGCTGACCAGGAGCTGAACACGGGTGGTACTTTTGTGAAACAGGCAAAATAACACCAGGATGGGTGGCTGGAGACATGAATCGTGACATGTCCCTCAGCCTCTGGTGGGCCTCAGCTGAAGCACTGCAACTGATTTTGAACACAGACTGCCAAAAAAGGATGAAAGAGTCTATGGGAGAAGCAACGAGATCTAGAAAACAGGAAAAAAAGCCTGGAGCAGGGGTATGGCAAGTGCCTTCCGTACTTCTGAAACCTTTGAGCACAGCATCTGTCAGTCAGGATCACCCAGTGAACAGTTCACGCGCACTTTCCAGAATTAGCGTATGTAAAAAGTTTGTTTTCAGTGTCTTATGACAGATGAATAAGAGGCAAGACTAAGTCCAGCAGGTTGGCTTTCTAAAGACAACAGTCTTACAATGTCAAAGTAGAGCGAACTGGTAAACATTTGACTTCATCTAGACATTGCTTTATCAGGATAATTCTTCAAACTCCAGACATTGCGTCTATTTGCATTAAAAGCTGCTATGTGCTAAGTTTTGTGCACTAGCTCCCTGAGCACATAATAGCAGCTTTACTGTGTTATAAAAACAGTTAAGCATGGAGAATTAATGGAAATATGTCTTTTTTAATGTAATTAGTTCAAATTACTAAATCTGAGCAGAACTGAAATCACTCACGTTACTTTGAGAAGAAAGTTTCAATTAAAAAGAATAAAAAGCAGCTCTATGTAACTATTTACACCATGGCTTAATTTAATCTTAACAAAAACAATACCAAATAAATCACTGAAAGGCAACTGGGTTTCATGTTGTACCATCTTCTCAAGACTGATGGCTCCTGTTCAGAAACAATATTACTTAAGAGAATAAAAAACATCACCAACACTTCCTTTTTTGTCAACAGAAACATTTGTGTTCTCTAAATAAAACTGGCGGGTTTTGAAAACAGTCTTAAGGAGGGCAAATTAAGAGATGGACTTCACTGACAAAACAAACACACCTGATGGTAAGAAATGGGCACAGGCTTCCGAAAAACAATCCACTCCACGATCTCGCTGCAGGGAGGAGTAGTCAGGGAACCTGTGTAGCGGTAGTAGCTCCCCAGCGACGTTGGCAGAAGTTCCCTCAGCACAAAGGGATCCAGAAAGGTCTCCTTCTCTGCGGGTAAGATTGACAAGCAGAATTACACTTTTTTTTAATGTGTCTTTAAAACAGACATCACACTGCTAGGCAGCCTAACAAGGTGTAATGGCAACAATGTATTTTATCATATATGTAATGAAAAATGGAAACCCCCTCCCAAGAAGGCTCTGTAAGAGCTGAGGAGTGGTTTATTAAAAGAGCAGCCAAAATGCTAGTCAGCCCCATCCTAAACACAGACCCTCCTATTACGAATGTGTGCAGGTGTGAAATGCACTTGCTACCCCACTGGCTTATGTCAGTACAGAAATAATGCTGTACTCAATGGTTCCAGCACTCAGTACATGGTTCTCCAGCTTGGTTCCAGCAAGACAGATCTCAGTGGGATGCAGCCAGGCCTCAGTGGTCCTGTTTACTGCTGCCTGACCGAAGAGCATCGGGCAGTGTATCCGTCCCTCTCTGCCAGAGGTGGAAAGGGATACAGGAGCTGAGTCAAACACTGAGTGGATTGCTGAGATGGAGGAGGCAGAGACATGCTGCTCAGCCAAACTTCTCTGGGAGCTGCCAGGCAGATGGGCTGAGGAGCAGGGACACAGGGCACTGCTGAAGCTCAATGTGGTGTTCAAAGCAACATCCAAGCAGTGCTTGCTCAGGCCTGCCTGCACCCACCCACGCTGGCACTGCCAGGGTGCTGCTAGACACAGCCAACACACCACAAATAGGTTTCACAGGTAAAACTACTACCACTTCTCCCAAATCTGAGAAAGTCCGTCCCAGGGTCCAGCAGTCTGGGAACAAACCTTTTTTTCTCTGAGAATCTCCTTGGACAGCCTGAAATGCAGACCCAAGCACTGGAAGCATTTACCTTCATGTAAGAGTGACAAGCTCGTAATATTTAACACCGTGAAGAAAAATAAATAAACAAAAGGAGGGAACAGCTGCAGGCAAGGCAATTTCCCTGCCATCCCTGAGCATTTATCCTCTGCAGTTCATGTTGACTCAGAGGCTGAAGCACCCTCTCAGCCTGTGCAAAGGCACTCACTGCCTCTGGGCAGGCTGATATGCGAGGCTCTCCCAAACATCTCTATTCCTTAGTTTTGATATCCTGCATGCCTCAAATAGGAGTCCACATTTGGGCAGAGGGAATTCTTCTTTCTGTCTCAGAGCTGCTGAGCAAACCCACGGCCACCCCCTCCCTGCCCCAACAGAAGGGAGAAGCCGGTGGGCTGGTGATTGATACACATATCTTCCAAATAGGATGAAGTCTGCAGAATTCACTTCCACAGCATCCCACAGTCTTCTAGAAATCTTGACCAAATCAGGAGTTGCCTAAACCTCTTAGCAGCAGTCTCATAATTGGGGGATTTTTTAACTCCACTGCTGCTGCACGGTGCCAATGATACATACACTTCAGATATCTTCTATTTTCTGCACAGTATCAACAGGTCTGCGATGTTTCCATAGCTTTTAGCATTCCAAAATATGAGTAATTCTATTAAAGTCAAGGTAATACTGCAATCTCTTAGAGAACAATTCCTTTCCTTCTAATCCAAGTAGATTTTGATCACATCTGCATTTCCAAAACGGAAACAAACAAATAATAATCCACATTTTTAACTCGTCATAGCATACCTCTGTGAGAAAAAGTGTGTTTAAATAATAAATACTAAAATATATATGATTGGCCAAAGTTCAAAGAGATTCTAATCAAGAAGTCATAACCACAGCAAAAGGTCGCATTTAATTTGATTGGTGCATTTTTATGCAGAAAAACTTGGTTAGAAAAACTAGAAACTCAGTCACAGGACTTGATTTCCAAATGCGGCACATGAACCTTGACACTGGATTTCTATTTCACAGCTGTCTATCTCTAAGCACTAAGCACACAGTGGGCCATGATGAATCCCAAAGAGTGTTTGAATATGCCAACATCCCCTGCATTAACAGCCAATGACTACACATGAACGACCTGGGAGGCAGAGGCACATTTTGAAAAGTGCTTTCCTCTCGAAATTAAGAAAAAATGTTGCAGTTAAAATTAAGAATTTAACTATTTCTAACTTTTGTAACCTTTTAATTACAATGATGGAATCACTTAAGATGCTGGATAAATGCTTTGTGCAAAACCACAGATATGGTATCCCTTTATCAAAGGTTGGCAGGAGAAGGAAGCTCATTTTATACTTTCAAGCATTTTTCTGCCATATGCTGACAATATTATATTTTAATAATTAATTGTTCATCAAAGGAAAAGATGAAGAACAGGGATGCTAAATTCAAAGTCATTCAAATTGCAAAAATGAATAATGTATGACTTTTATATTAAACACACACTGTATTAAGTAGTCTACATTTCATCCAACTCTTTCATTTTTAAACATTTTGAACTACAATATGAATAATCAAGTAAAGGCAGCTTATTTAGACAGAGAAATACCTTATTTGAATGCAAACTGGAAGTATCCGACTGTGATTAATTTTTGGTTATCAATTAGGGAAGGTTTTTTCCTAAGCACCTGGGAAGTCACAGTCAGCTGTGAAAAAGAGTATTTCTTAAGGAAAAAGTAGCTTTGCTAATACACAGTTTAAGTAGGGCAGGGTGTACTCGATCTAATTTTTCATGGCTACAAGCAACGCTCTAAGTTTTCATTAATGAATGCCAAAGATTAAAATGAAAAAATACATATAATTGGATTAAAATGACTACTAAAATAGATTATAATCAATTGATTATGCTTCCATAATGTAACACTTTTGAAAACATATCATTCTTTTGTATCGCTTGCCATCTAGACGCATGGTGCAGAGTTTTAGAAATCAGAGTCACAAAGATCTTCACATGAAGCTTAAAGAAAAAGGGACTTAGAAACTCTGGTGTCTGCCTGCCATATCCTTCAAGAGCATATTGAAACAGTAAACACCATGAAACTAAAGTTCCTAAGAGGTTGAGATAGTTTTGAAAATGGCATTTTGAAGTCACATAATTTTAAAGACTTCAATGTTAAATCAGTTATTGTTGTTGGTAAAACTGTAAGGAGAATAATTTCCAGGCTAGGCAAGAGCATTCACTGATTATCACAGAAATATTTTATATATATATATATACACACACACACACACACACACACATACACACGCGTGTGTATGTATATATAGTTCGCCTAAATGAGAAAGAACAAGGTTGGAAATAACAACAAACCTTTCCTCACTGTCTTTTATGACCAGCTTCTGTTTCCCATTCACAGTGCCTGGGATGGGCATGAACTGTGTTCAGGAGGCTGGGAACAGACTGAGTGGAGTGAGGAGTTTCTAGGAGGGAGAAAGTGGAAAAGGCTGGAAACTACATGATTGATGAGACAGCATTTGCTGACAGGTACTAGGAAATAACTGGCAGACAAAAGCAATAAAAGACAGCAAAGCAAATGTGTTCACCTGCAAACACCTGTGAACCACTGCAAACAACGCTGCAAACCTGACCCACGAGCCACCTACTTGCTCATACATAAACCAGAGCCCTGCAATGGTCTCTTCTGCTGCTCCTTGTCCTCCCTCCCATCTCAGCACCTGAGCACCCAAATAGAAATATGCACAACCAGGAAAGCAGAGCCCCAGAGATCCTGACCCTGAAGACAGGCCCTTGGAATACAGAGTATTCCTCTGGGAAAGAACAATAAGCCTGCTGCTGCCATCAGCGCTCCCAGGTGATGCAGCAAAGAGCAGTATCCAAAACAACGCGTCACTAACGCAGACAGTTTTATCCACAGGTAACAAACAGCAATGCTTTGTTTACAGCACCAATGCTCGGAAAAACATGTTCACTCTAATACCTCAAAGGTAAAAATAACAAGCACCACAGATTCACCGTTGACCATTAAAACAATGAATGTGGCATTTAAAATACTGAGTGTTCCACAGTATGAAAGGACAATATTGTGTTTCAACTCTTACATTCACAAAAAACAATTAACCAACCCAGCTGGTAACATATTTGACCTTCTGATACAATATTCACATCTACCTCTTGGTCTGTCTCCCACAACAGCAATGTGAGAAGTCACACCCAGCATATTCTTTGTTTGGGCTGAGAAATCTTCCCAGCATTTTGTATGGGCAAAGGGCCATTTTCTGTATAACCTGACCCAAAGGCAGGGCCACTGCACACCAGACATGCTTTAAAAGCCTGACCTATTTACACTCTTTGTGAAGTCATCACCCCACTAGGTCTGAACTAATACTAAATTGTGCACAATAGTTTACTGAGCAGAGGCAAAAATCAGATCTTAAACCAGATACCAGCAGCGGATCTCCACCAACTACTGCAGTTTTCACAAGCTGGTGCCAACAAATACAATATTGAAAGAGCCATCAGTTGAATATTTTGCCTTCAAGGACTGACTTGCTAAAAATATATTCTGTAAATCGCTTGATAAAGATAGACCTGAATTTTAACCAAATCACTAGAGTAAGAGGCCTCTTGAGATATGCAGGTAAACAGCACACAATTATCTGTGATCAAAACTCTTTTAAATCTAACAAGAACTTGGACTGGACATCACAAGAAAATAACTATATGCCAAGTCCATTTATATTGCATGGAATGCTTTGGGACTTTGATCACGATTTTCTGTAAGAAAACAGGAACTTGGCGGCATTGAAAACAATACCTTAAAATGAGCTTATTTCCAAAATTAACATACGTGCGGTGGCTGATGGGTACCCAGATACACTTTGAATAACTGAAATCTGCAATACCAATATGAAGAGCTTTGAAAGTCTCCCAAATTTGTTAAACAATGTTATTGCCAATTTCATTTTCACAATGAGCCAAGACATTTTAAAGCTTCTGCATTCAAACATTTAAAAAGCAAACACAAAATAATCAGAAGGACACCATGTCGCACACCCACTGAGCGAGAACTTCTCAGATAAAGCAGGCAGCAAAGCACAGCCAAGGACCAGACTCACGGGGGTGATTTTAAAGATGAAATTACAAATATTATATATTACTTTAACTGAAAGGATCATCAGATGAGTACTTGCTGTGTAAATCCTGCAGGAAGAGCAGTATCTGACAGTCCTCTGTACTCAGGATAATTCTTGTCATTTACTGTGCAATTATTTTTCTCACTTTTATTTAGCTTTTTTAAAAAAAAGAGCCTCTGCTGAACAATGTAAGGAGCTGTAAGGACACAGAAAGCACAGCATGGCAGGGAGGAGGGGAATGAGATAATAACACAGTCGTGCAGACTAATTTAATCTGAGACAACCAGTGAGAGGTACAAAAAAACAGGAGGAAAGAATAAAAAAGGCAAGTCTCTTATTCACAGAAAACCATTTCCATGCCATGTGTTGGTCTCAGGCTTAATTTTTCTCACTCCCTTTCTTAAAACAGCTTAGGAGGAAAAGGTTTAGCTGCAGAGAAGAGGTCTTAACTCTCTAAAGAAGGAAAATGTCATTCTGAACCTTTCATGCTTAAGCAGCGCTGATGCAGACCACCTGTCGACATTTTAGACTGAGATGAGACTTCTCCAGGTTTCACAAAACCTAACCTGAGGCAGAAGTGTGTGAGGCTGGACAGGCAAGGAAACTAAGAAATACAGAATAAGCACCAGTAATAGGAGAAAAAAGAAACTATAACAAAGTTTAGAGGAGAGAAGGATCCCTGGAAAAAGCTGGGCCCTGGCAGAGGCGAAAGTGAAGGAGAAGTGCCCAGAGGAGCATGGATTGTTCACATCTGCTCCAGCAGAGCCAGAGCAAAACCACATGTTCTCAGACTTCCTCACCCCTCTTTTCTCAGCAAACATCCCCAAAACCCACTAGCATAGCACTCAGCTGTTACTTCCTGCAGATGATTTGTTCACATTCAACATCAGCTTTAATTCTTAACTTTTAACAAGTGCAATATTTTTTTGTTAGCTTGAATTAATTTTTCTGTGCAATCTATTAATTCTCTGTCAGCTTGCTGGTCTTCACTCAGCCGTGACCAGCACTGCTTTCTGCAGAGCAGAGAGGTGAAGGACCAGAGATTTCCAACACTTCCACCATTTATTCCTTTAAATGATACAGACCCCTGCAGCTATGCACAGAGCTGCCCTACATAAAGGTGTGAACTTATCACCTCTGCTCTCATCTTCATTTCCCACTTCCCTCCTCCTCCCCTTTGCTCCACAGCAATCGTGTCCTGGCCCCTTTCACACGACTACTCTGACTGTGAACACAAGAACAGATCAGAAAACACAAGAATATATCCAGCTCATCCCTGAGGAAAAAGAAATGCTCCTCCACGTTTCCTTCTCAGCTTAATGTATCATGCTGCTCTCAGTTTGATGGCCCTTCCTTGTTCTAAATTGAGCTGCTGCTTTTTTCAAAGTTTTACTTTCAAAGATGAGGTTCCATGGTATCACATCTCACCTTCACCCCTCTCCCCCACCCTTCTTCTCTACAACCCCATGATATCTGGTGTAGAAGGCAAACAGCTTGTCAGGTGGTGTTATGGTTAAAGTTCAAAACAGAAGAAAAAACCTGTCATGCTGCTAACGGTGTTTTCTTGTTATTATGCCTTCTGGTGTGATAGATCCACAGGGTAACTAACACCGTCTAGATTGCTTCTTTTTTAGAGCTGATTTATTTTAACGTTATTCACTGATTTTTCACCTAGGACAACCAGAGAGATGTGCAACATATTTTTCTCTATCCTTTTTCATTATTAAAACAGTTGTTTCCACTGTATTTTGGTAGGTTCTCCCCAGCAAGCCCAGAAACTTTAGTAGTCACTTGCCTGACCATTTCTGGCCCATTTCAAGGGAGATCCAAGACTACAGTCTGCTCCATGCTGGGTTCCAGTTACAGCTTTTTAAGACTTTTTTCAAAGCTCCCTTTTAAATAAACAAAGGTTCCTCTCCTCCCATCACCCCACCTCATGTTCACAAACAAGCAACAGATGCCATTGACTCACTTTGTACCTAAGCTTTTGATCTGGTAGCACTTTGATTTTCAGAGCTCACTTTTGACAAGGAAGGGAATAAGAGCCCCATTTTTGTGACATTGAGCCTTTTCTGCTGTGGTAATTTATTTGTGCTCTGCTAATAATTTTCTGCTGATCCATGTAGATTCTTGATGACGGCCACAGAGAACAGGACAGAGTGATAAAAACATAAGTTTCCATCACCTTGAAATCTTTTCCAGGGGCCTGGGGTAGTGTGGGCTGCCGTCCTCTCTGACAACACTTTGCGTGCACAGTAAAACAGGACTATGGTCCTGTGCAGACCACCTGTGCCAGGCTGGGAAAGGTGAATGTCACACAGCCTTCAGCACTGGGTGCTGCCCCAGGACTGACATCAGGGAAGAAGGCTCATTTTAATGCCTTGCAGGCAGCTGGTAAAAACAAGAAAAAGGCTTCTCTAAGAGGCTTACATACAAAACGGTACCAAAAAGGTCAAATCAAAGACAGCAAATGCGGGAAAAGCAATGTTTCTGTGCAATAGCTCCATCCTGCCAGGAGCTCCTCTGAGACCTTGGAATGTGTCGAAGACAAAAGCTTTTGTAGCCATTTTAATGCAAATCAACTGCATAACACATAACCTGGTATTTCACAGTCCCCTATTCCCACAAGGACACAGTAATTTTCTCTGAGGCCTCACCAGCTGCCTCAGCCCTCAAACAAGAGCAGCTCCTTCCTGCCCTGTTATTCTCAGCATCACGAAGAAGGAAGAGGAGCACAGAAGTGTTCAGGGCAGGGCATCCAGCCAAGCACATCGGCAGCAAAATGGGCAGAAGAGTCAGACGTGAAGCACCAGGACTGCCCCATTTGTGGCGGAAGCACAGCCAGGCACCAGTAACTTTTTTACCTATGATCCAACTTCAATTAACAACATGCATCATCCATACAACCAGAACCAGCATTGCTGAAGACCCTTCCCACCAGCTTTCGTGATGAGAAGAGCTTTTTCTGAGGAGCTAAAAAAGACCCCCAGCAATCAGAGCTGAAAGACACAGGCAAGTTAGCATCAGGAAATCCAAATCCCACCTGCTTGCACCCCATCCCTTCTCCAGGGAGGGCTGCCCACTCCCAGCTGTCAGTCCTGGCTGGGCTCTGTGGCAGACACGCTCACCACGTGCCCTGTGGCAGGGAAAGCAGGAGGGAGAAGAGCAGGCACCTGGCCGGCGGGAGGTGTGACAAATCCTTGGCAGAGCACAAAACCAAAAGCAATTTTAAAATCAGCAACAAGCATTTGACAGGTCCTGTGAGAGCCTCCTCAGCGTTCCTGTGCTGCTCTTCGAGGGCGGATGTGGGAGCTGGGAAGCGGTGTGGGAACATCCTGTTCAGCAGGAAGAATATGGGGCAAACCCCAAAGCCTTATCATAGATACAGACATCATTTGGCAGTTTGGTACACCATGGTTCCCCTTCCAGCTAAGAAACTTTATATGGTTGCTCATGTAAAATTAAGTTTAATGTGGCATTAAGATTCTACAGAATTATGCCTGGAGATGAGGAAACAAAATCAACTAAGTAGCACTATTCCTGTATCGATTTTTATATGTATGTTTCTCCATCATTGTTACTAAGCTGGTGGCAACGTGAAGGGCACAATTATTTATGTTCCATCGAATTAGTAAGTAATTCAAATCCCTGATGAAATATCAAGCAAAAATTGCTTTTGCTTTTACAGAAAGTATTTCTGACTTTGGAAATGTTTGCATATCCCTGGAAGCGCAATGTAAGAATACAAGAATTCACAGAAAAAAAGGATACAAAAAAAAAAACCCAAAAACCAACAAACCCCAGCTCACCTCTCATGAGTACCATCTCTCTATCTCCTGAGTGTCACCAGATCTGTCACCACTATGGGGACAGGCCGGTGTCGGAGCCCTGTAGAGTGTGGTGCAGAGTGGAGTCCTCATACAGGACCAGGCCTTCTAGTAAATGACAAAATGAGGATGATGAGGGTTTGTGTGGGTGTGCCATTCCCATGTTGAAAACTGAATGCGTGCAAGGAAGGAGTGACTGTTCAGCACAACCCAGGAAACATGCTCTGCCAGACGGAGGGAGGGGGACAAGAAAACTTCAACATTTGTATGTATTCTTAATTTTTACATTATATGTACGTGCCTCTGTACTGTGACAACCACCTACAACCAACAGGATAATGGAAATATCATAAAATGCAAGGAAACTTAAGGTTTCAGTTTTGCCTCATTTTGTTGGATCCCTGCTTGATCCAACCACTCGATTCAAAAGCCACGAGAGTTTTCCACTGTATTTCAGCCAAAAAGCCCATGTTGCCATAGGGTCCCAGCTGAATGCAGCCAAATGGAAGGCAGGAAGAAGCTTTTCAGATAAATTCATAAAACCGTGCTCATGTAAGATGTAAGCAAATCACATCAAGAAAAGAAATGAGAGCATCTGGAATAAAACCCTCACATCTTTACTATTATCCTATATAATAACATTAAAAGAGAGATATGATACAACAATTCTTCACTGAAGCATTCTATCAATATTTAAGTTAAAGAGAATGAGCTCTTTCAACAACTGTTTTGCAGGAGGAAATTCCTTTACTCTAACCACCAAAAGAGCCTTAGAAAAGGCCTTTAATCAGGGCCTTTGAAACAGGAAGGAAAGCATGATTTTCCTCTTTTTCTTCCTTAATGTTTTGAAAAGGAAACAAGCTATTGAAATATAACAAATGATTTCCTTTACTTTAAACACTAGCAGACTTCTGTGCACTGTGTGCAAAACAAAAATAAATGCCTTTTATCCACCCAGATTTTGCTGTGGGTAAGACAGCACAGAGATGGACTGATCATTATACGGTCAGGGAATCACAGCCTCGGGACCAAGTCACATCCTACCTAAACAATTAATTTTGGGAATGGAATAATCCTCTTAGGAGATACCAGTGTGATTATCCAGGAGCGGCTGTTTTGACTGTGAGGAGCAAGAGAGGGAGCAGAAAAACCTGATGAGGTAGCTAAAACACTGTGTGCTTGCAGGGGGTTGGGAGTCTTGGAACAGAAAGTACATAAAGAACAAAACTAAAAAGAGATCCCAGTCCAGTTAAATGGCAGCTTGGCTGCACTGTCAAATTAAACAGACATTGAAAAAAACCTTGCAGCCTAATGCATCCCAGCATTGCTTTTGCTGGCCTGTTTTGTTACCCAGTGGGAGCGAGATAATAACTTCTATTTTTGTGGAAAACAACACCACTTTTTCAGCTGTGTTGTTTTTATTTCATAGCAGAACACTGCAATTTATAAGCAGCAAAACCTAAGGAAAATTCTCTAAATGAAGGACTTTATGGCATGTTATCATTTAACCCGTTTTTTCACTGTGTTTGGATTTATTGGCTTTCCCAGTTGCAATGTTAAATGATTCTGAAAGTAGAACAATTAATCCAAAATCCTATTTGTTTTCATTTAACACTGTCAACTAGTTTTAGGTTTGCAGTCAAGAGAAAAAAAGTGTCTGTTAAGCTCTACAGCACCAGCTAATGTCTAAAGACAATCCTTAGAAAAGGTGCAAAGATGTTTTATCACAGCACTATAGATGGAACAGAGATTTATTATTGTACTGAGCACCATTCCAGTAGATGCCTTTTGAATTACAATGAGATTATTAAAACTTTACAAATCATTATTTTAAAACCTGACAAGAGTACTTTGGGAACTAGAGCATCTTGATGTCATTGCTGATGATGCATTACCTGTGGTAAGGCTTCAGGAAGATTCCTAAGTAAAAAATTGGTTATAAGAGTATAAAATATATTAATATTTATTTCAGTACCTGCTGTAAGTTCAAGGATAATAGGCATATGCATCAGAACAGCTGAATGATCGTATTTATGCCAGCATTAGAAAGATGTTCATCTGCTGCAAAGCTTAATTAATTTTCATAGATAGTTAATTTTCTGTTTCATTATCAGCTCCCTAAATTTGAAAGACAAATAATTTATAAACGAATAGAAACTTCAGAGAGGTGTATTTTTAGAGCAAACAGAAGATAAATAACAGAGTGAAGTATCCAGGCTGCCTTCGAAGTTCTAATATGAATGACAGATTGCAGAAAGTTGTGATTGATAACTTATGCATTCTGGAGCACTGACTGAAAAGAAACAAATTGTTTACTGCTCACCCCAAACCATTCTCAGGCAACAAATGACTCTGATCTTTACCAATCAAATAACGGCTCTGATGCCCTTAAACATCTGTGAATGAGGAATGTGTGGGCTCATTGTGTCCTTCCAGGGGTGACCTGATCCCTTAAGGACAATATTCCTGCCCCTCTCCCCCTCCCAACAAGTAGAAAGTTTAAGCAGCTACTTACCATGATGTACAACGCCCTTCAATCCATGGATAATGGGATCCAGTGCTGAATTGTCCCTCTGACTGACCTACATGCAAAGGATACAGGATTGGTTACATCTACTCTGGCATCAGGCAGAACAGTCTCAGTTTAATCTTCTAAAGAGAAAAAAAAAAAAAGATGCTATCTAACAAGCTGCTTACTTCTCACATTTACAATGGATCTTCACCAAATGCCAAAGGGACATGGTGTAACAAAATAAAGTGAGGAAGGTTAAATTTAAAAAAAAAAAAGCATCCTCTGTGTTCTTTAAAACATTAACCACATTATCAGCCCTGCAAAGCCTAAAAACACAGAGATGGTTTTTCTCCATCTACTTCTGCTTTCATAGAGGAAAACTGCTTCATAGAGGAAGTCATCTCAGACCACTTCACTCCTTACTCACACGGCCATAAATCTGGTGCTGCCACTGCAGTCAGTGAAGCTGGACCCCTTTCAGCCCTAATGGAGTTGGGCCTTGGCATCTCATGGCTATTAATATTTTTAAATTTATTTAATTTAGTGTCACTTGGACAAAGGAAAGGCAATAAAGCTCTGTGAGAGGACCTAGAAAAAAATCATCAATTTTTGACAGCGTAATTGCCTGCACTGCCAGACCAAAACCTACAACATTCCTTCTATCAGAAATTGCCCACATCCTCCACAACAGTGAGATCCAGCACCAGAGAGAGGAGGGAAAGGCAGCAGGAAGGATTAACCCTGTTGAGCTCCACTACTTCCAAACTAAACCCGTCACTTCAGTCACTTACTTGCACACAGCCAAGGAATTTACAACCAATAATGCAATTTTTTTTTTTAACATTTTGCCTCTTCAGAGGTATTGTAGGAGTAACTCACGATTTCTGTGAACTTGTTCCATTATTTAAGATACTTGCCAATTTACTTTTGGGAGATAAATATTGTCATGTATCTTATTCATGGGGGACATTCTTCCTTTTTTTTCCCACCAGTCAGCTTCAGAACCTGAGCAGTATTGATAATTTCTGGATGGGCAGCTCCTAATGGGCAACATATCAGATGCAAAAGAGCTGTTCTGTATTTTACTGCTTGCTGATGACCTCAATGTCATGAGGAAAAACAGAGTTTAATCACATTATGGCTGTGTATTAATGTATTTGAAAAGGAGTGGAGACAAAAGAAGAAAACCCTGAGGAAGGACCTTGCGCCCAGCAGGGAACACACTGATGTGTGAAGGGCAGAACCAGCTTGGAGCTGTTCCTAGGAGGAGGACATCAGTGACCACAGTACATCCGAAATAAGTGCTGTAAAAATATCACAAATTTTAATGGTCTGACAAGAAAACTGGAATCCACTGCCCAAGTTTCGCAAGCACAAGCCCCTCTCATCTTGTCCTTCTTCCCCATAACTAATTAGGAATCTTAGAAACCTCATTATCTTCTCAGCCAACTGCATAGAGATAAACCACAACAAACCACTTTTCTGTTTTCTGTTTACTTGCCCTTTGAACTACTCTGCTGTGTTCAGGACACATTCTCATGCATTTCTCTAGAGACAAAATGGTTTGGTGTTGTAAATGGAAATTGAAAATCCTTTCCTCATCTCAGTACTCCAGAACTTGCAATGATCATCTAGGGCAAGAAATGCAATAAAATTATCAAAGCAGCAAAAGCAGCTTTGAAATATAAACAGCTGAGATGTTACTGGACATAACACTATTAGCCCTGAAGGCTGCATGCTCTTTCAAGCGTGAACTTTTATATGCCCAAAGGGGTGCTCTGTACACTTTGGATCCAGTATAAATAATAACCACAGGACAGTGGACCCAATGACCCACTTCGCAGGTTCTGTCTGGCATCTGACAAATCAAAAAGAAACACTAAAAACACAGAGCCTGTTGTGAGACACATTCCGGAATCTTTTCAATTTCCAGGTTTCTCTAACCATGGGCACCATTGAAAAATAAATCATTAAAATGCTACCAGCATTTAAGAACAAGAATGTAAGAAAATCTTGCTCTGGACTTAAACAATGTTTTATTTATTGCTGCCTAACCCTAAGTGGTAAAGAGTTTTATTTTGTTTACTTTGGTTTTATTTCTGATGACAGCTGCAATCAGTTTGAAGAAAGCAAATAGAAAGAATCATAAAGGTTAGAACTCTTCCTTTCGGGATTTTGTGTCAAAGTAGATCAATCGTTAACCTCAGCCCTGGCAGCGCCCCTTTAATCTGCTGAGGTGGTGTGGCTGCATAGACCCAGCCATGCAGCCTCTTTGATAGCACCTTCTGCAAATGTGCTGTGTTCTTCAACAGTGCAAAATCAACAGGCATAGGATTTCTATGAAGGCTGGAAGGCAAATGTTCCATGCATCTGTAATCTTGTTTTCTCATGGCGTATGGGGAGTGGATTCTCATGTTTCTTTAAAAATCATATTCAAACAAGTACCACTTGCAGAGATGTCAGTTCAGACCTGCATGGGATATAGCTTTATTTTCCTTCCAGATGCTTTCCCTCTTTTTACCTTACATTCATACACAGTTCTCTCATACTTCAGTACAACTGTTTCAGGATCTTGGCAAGACCATTAGAAAAGTGGCCAAAAGTTTTCTCATTTTGTGGAAGGGTTCAGACTTCAGAACAGAAGTTTCCTCACATTTTTTTCTTCTTCAAATTCTAAAACAACCCAAAAAACCCACCTTGAATTTCATCTCTCTCTCTCTCTCTTTATTTTTTCACTTCTCTGTATCCTTTTTCTGCTCGCGTTCAGAGAGGAAAGGAGGTTTCTGAAACCCAAAATGTCAAGTTCTACCCCCATTGCTGCACGTCTCTGGTTTAACTGGTCTGCAGCTACCATGCTGGTTGAGATCAGAGATTCACCCATACAAGAATCCTGTCTCTGATAACAGCTGATACTTAAAAGAAAGGAAGGGCAGGAAGAAAAAAAGAAAAAAAGGACAAAAATCTCTAGAATAAGAAGCGTCCTTTGTTGTAATGTATTCGAAACCTGATAGCGTGCCCCAGCCAACACCACCTTTAGTTATGCTTATCAGAGCCCTCAGGAATTCATCAAGTAATGGGTTCCGCGTGTACAGGAGTTGAGCAGGTGAACAAGATAGAGGGACCAATCAAGTAATGAGTATAAGTAGAGTTTTATGTCAACAATAAGGTGGTTTCTGCGAAATCATATTGGTTCATTGTTCAGAAGTCCTGAGCTCCCACATGCTAGTGCCGCCGACGTGATAAACGTTGTGATAATGAAGCAGACCGGACCCTTTTGTATTTTGAAGGGGGTTCTGTGGAGTGAAAAGGCGGGAGGCCCCTGTCGGAGCTCACCGCGGCTGGACTGCAGCGGGGGGAGTCGGAGGAGGGCTCCATCGGAGTCCGGGGGCAGAAGAAAGCTCCCGGGAAAAGAGCTCCGGAAAACGTACGCTGCACCGAAGAGGTGAGCGACTGGGGGCTGCAGGATGGGAAAGGGACTGTCAAAAGAAGAACAGGCCACATTCAGGGTCCTTCAGCATATTCTCTCTGAGAGAAATTAAATATGACAGAAAGGTCTTGAAAAGACTGTTAAGATGGGGTCAGTAGAGAGGATTTTTTGCCGTCCTCGGGAGTGTTGTCAACATCCTTGAGTGGGAAAGGCTGGGAATCTCTCTCTGGGACGCCGTAAGCAAGGGATTAAAAGAAAGCAAGGGACATAGCACAGCAGTTAATAATAACGGTGCTAAGGCAAATAGAAGCAGAAAAAACTGCTGCGGCAGGCGCAGCGGCCCGTCTAGAGCCAGGCTGTCCCGCGGCTGCCTTTCCGACATTCGCACAATACGTCTTTGGGGGAGTAGACTCAGTTATACCGTCTTTACCTTCTGCACCCCTGGAGACGGAGCTGCAGGCTCTGCAGCCCGCACCAGAACCAGAGAAAATGGAAGTGCATGAGCTGTCCCCTCCACAGCCGCCAGGATTACCTACGGGGTGTCCCGTCGTATCCCCTGAAGAGTCAACAACAGCATCAGGAGGGCGCGGATATCCCCCGCTACCCCCCTCGCCGCCTGATTCACCGCGGCTTAGCCAGAGCAGGGACTCAAATGCAAATGACAGGTATGCAAAGGCAGAACGTTTGTGTCGCTTTGAAGAGGAGAAAGAAAGAGAAAAAAGGAAACCGCTTCTGCTGGCGGAAGGGAGAAAGAATACTGAATCAACTGCCGAATCTGTGTATCGAGGTGCCGAGCTGTCGGACCGTGTTGGCAGCGGGGATCGCGGGGCCCGGCTCCCTGGGGGAGGTGGCCCCAATGGGGGGGTCCGTCCGCCCTGTGATTCCTGCCGAGGAAACGGTCTGGTGAACAGAGAAGGGGGTAGACAGCGGGAACGAGAAGGGGAAGAGAGGAAAGTCCAGCCGGGACAAAAGTTAGACCGGAACTGGGGAATGCAAAGAATGACTGATCCCCCGGCTCGAGGTCCGGAGTGGAAAAGAGAGAGTCCTGATCGCGTATCCCCGAGCCGCCCTGTGCCCGACAATCCTGCTCGGCGGTGGCAAGGGATTATACGGGAGGCCTTGATCGAGGGTGAATTTATTCCGCAAGCGTTCCCGGCAATCGCTGCCCCCGGGAATCCAAAGCCACACCAGTGGGTGGGGCTGGATTGGAAGCTCGTCCGAGAAGGGCAAAAGGCTGTAATGCAGTATGGATTGACTAACTCGTACGTGCAAACCTTACTGGACCACATTTTTACTAGTGGGTTAATGGCTCCGTTTGATTGTAGAAAGCTGGCAGAAATCTTTTTAAAACCCACACAGAGACTGCTACGGCAAGCGGACTGGGAAAGGCATATAGATGCTGCTGTGGTTGAAAATCTTGAACTCCCTCAAGGAGACCCTCGGCAGTTTGCCACCCCAGACATGATGTTGGGGAAAGGGCCTTTTACTGACCCGCAAGCTCAGGCATGTTTACACACAGCAATTTTGCAGCAGTCTCAGCAGCTAGCACGGGAGGCATTCCGTGCTGTCCCAGACGTGGGACTTCCGTCACCATCCCATACAACCGTTAAGCAAGAGGCAAAGAAGACTTTCATGAGTTTCATAGATCACCTTAAAAGTGCACTTGATCGAGTTCCAGGAATGTCTCCAGATGTAAAAACTGCCTTAAGAATGCAATTGGCTGTGGAAAATGCTAACCCTACCTGTAAGAGGATCTTGCAAACCTTGCCTTGAACTGCCACTTTGGTGGAAAACATAGTAAGAAGGGTTTGGCTGATGCAAGAAGAAAAAGGGGGAATTGTTGTAATGTATTTGAACCCTGATAGTGTGCCCCAGCCAAAACCACCTTTAGTTATGCTTATCAAAGCCCTCAGGAATTCATCAAGTAATGGGTTTCACGTGTACAGGAGTTGAGCAGGTGAACAAGATAGGGGACCAATCAAGTAATAAGTATAAGTAGAGTTTTATGTGAACAATAAGGTGGTTTCTGCGAAATCATATTGATTTGTTGTTCAGAGGTCCTGAGCTCCCGCTGTCCTTCTGACCTGCTTTATTATTCCGTGTCATGAAACTTGAGCTTATGTCCTCCTACAAACTGTTTTTAACTTTTTGTTATATAATATGTGTTCCAGACATGTATTTTTTTGTTATCTTATGAACATATCCTGAAGGAAAACAGCAATGAATTCTTCAGATTGACTTTACATTCCACATTTCTGCTGATACATTGGAGAATTACAGAAAGATCACACATCTGTAACTGGGTCTGGGCACTTTGGCTTCACGTAACATATGCCTACCTAAGCTGGGCAAAGCTTTTCTTTTCCTGTGAGTGAAGAGCCATGAGTTTTGCCTTACTTCTTCAAGACCTTACTGGAAGAAACACCAAGAATGACAATTTCTCAAGCCACAGGAATTCCAGGCACAAACACAAGCCTACGATGCTGCAGAGTGAGTATTAACAGACAGATTGGAAAAGCATCCTGAAATTGCCCTAAAATAGCCACAGTACCACTACTACAAATGTTGTTTCCTGTACAAGATGTTTTTGCTCAAGACTGACTAACACTCTATAGGTCTGCAGTAAACAGATTAAATAATGCTTGCGTGCATCATTTATAATTGAAAAATGCCTGTAATCCTCTTGAGCAGAAATGAATAGGTAACTATCATGCTAAGTGCAATGGAAAAACAAACACAGAGATATCATTAAGCAGTTTCCTGAACTAACAGAGCTCTCACCATAGGGTAAATATGGGATGAACATGACATGAATAAGCAAAATCTCTTGTTTATTGTACCCTTTGGGTCACTTCAATACCTGGTGCACATGCCATTCTGAATAGAAAGAGTGGCTTGATGTTAATGCAATAAACAAAACAAATATTTACAATATGGGAAAAAGCAAGGCACAAGTGACGTGACCCCATCTGCGGTCATAAACGAGATATGTTCTTCACATGAAGTCATGGTGGAAATCATACTCTAGACAGGTTAGATTAATTTACAGCTCCTGCATCTGCTGGAGGGACTGAGAAATTATTCCTTCTTCAGTGAACAAGGCTGATCAGTCATGAACCCTATTGACAGCAGGGTTAACACCTCTCAGCAGCACAGTGTGCTGTCCCTGAGCTTGAAAGTGCTGTTTCTACAGCTGGACCCTTGGAAGCAGGCCAGGGAGCTCAGCCCCTACTCAGGATAACATTAATACTCCAAAGAGAACAGTTCCAGCAACTGAGCAGAGCAGGAATGTGACCAGAGGACAGACTAGAGCACCTCAGCCAGGCTGACCATGCTAGTACAGCCACCAAGCCAGGTTGGGCTACGCTATGTGGTGACAGAGAGATAGGCCCTGAAGGCTGGAGAGAGAGCTTCTTTCCTGGGCCCAGAGGTGACCCTGGGACTGTATCCAGGTCACCAGGCATGGGCGGAGAGAGGATCGTGAGTTTGTGGACAGGGTTGGACTTGTGAGAGGTGATGGTTGTAGTTTGTGGCCTTACAGGGTATTGTTTACCTGTTACCATAATAGGCAAAATCTGTGCACTACCTCAGGTGATTGGGGGACACTGTGGTGAACATCTTTCCTGTTTATATGATGTTATATCCTGGGTGTGCTGCTATTTAGGGGAAATTCTGGCTGTGCAATAAAGGACTTTGCATCTCCCTCTTGTGTGTGGAGTCCATGCCCATGCGTGATCACTGCAAAGCCACAGCATGTAAAAACAGACTTTACTGGGCAAGGTACTACCCCTGTGTTGCAGCACTACTGAGCTCAGCATATCCTCATGAGTTAAAAAATGCCAACCCATTCTCATCCTGTATCACTCACTGTAGAGCAGCCAAAGCTCTCTGTTCATCTTATTACTTTATAGGACAAACTCAGAACCACCTGAAGACACTGATTTATCAAAGCTCAGCAGGCATGAAAGTGTTAAAATCTATACCATAAAATCCATATACCACATGCTATATAATTAAGGCCATATGCTAAAGTAATGTAAGTAATCCATGACCTGTCCTTCTGCTGGAAACAGTTCTATAAAGCTGAAGAAAAAGATCTCAGACAAAAAATACTGATTTTACCATGCTTATTTTAGAAATAGTAAAAAATAAAAACAGGGAAACCCCCAAATACACACTGAGGCAGTTAGAGAGGCCACACAGTCAACACCAGACCTTAACTCTATGACCCTTGACCAAAGAGCCAGACACCCCCCGGTGTCCAAAGCTCCAGGCAGCTTCTCTGAAACCCAGATTATCCTCTCAGCAACCAAAGAGGTCTGGAGGGAGCACCACAAAGCCCTCTAATGATCACTGGTACCAGCTATGTTGTGAGAAGTAGGTGAATATTAATTATTTGAACAAATAAGGAGCAAGGAACACACTTTCCTTTTAAAAATATGTTTCAATAGATGTTGTGTGAAAGAAAAGGGTGCAAGGAAAAAAGAAGTGAAGAAAACCCACCTATTTGGGTTGATACAAAATACAAATTTCTCTTTCATTTCCACCTTAAAAATATCTGGCATTTAGACATTAAACTCATAAATTTGCAGCAACTGCTTTCAAGCTCATTAAATGGGCTCACAGATAGTATAACAAAGCATCTCAAAGTGAAGGAGAATGCCACAGTTGGCTATATTGAAAGGTGAAATGACATGCATTCTGTGCAAGGCAGAACACAATGAATGGCAACAATTTTGTGATGCAGTACCTGTGCCTTTCCCCTCCAAATAGTCATATAATTTACTTTTCTCTCCCACTGCAACATTTGGCCCTTGACTTGGAAACTACATCTTCAATCTATCAAGCCTTACCCCATCTGCTAAGTAAAATGGCCAAGAAAATCTGCATGCCTTGAATTCAATATAGCCAGCTGCTCCCAGAGTGCTGAGCATTAACATCCAGAGACCATTCTCTCATGCTGCAAAGGGTGGTGTCTGCCAAGGATGAATGAGTACATACTTAACCATGGCAGCTGAAGCCAGTGACAATGGCTGACACAGAAGGATGCCAATGTGTCAAACTCTACTTTCAATTACAACAGTGAAAGTCAGGGATAATATTCCCCCAACCATGTGCCTTCAGCTCCTATACAGCCTGCAGTTAAGACACACAACTCACCACCGAAAAACCTGTGTCTCCAAGCACTCTGTACAAACAACTAAGAAGAAAAAGAAAACTATTATAAATTAACTAGGTTGCCGAGATTAAATTGTTCTGTAGGGCTTCAGGACAATCAACACGGTTAAACAATTTATTCTTCTATCAGCTATGGGGTGTTGGACAGATGCCAGTCCCAAATCTCTATGGGAAAGGACCTGATTTTCAATGGTTTAGAACAGAAATTAGAGGAATCCCATTAATGTGAACACTGCACCAACACAGTATGTATTTTAACATCACAGAAACAGGATTTAAAGAATCCAAGATAATCACTATCAAAAGAAACATTCTTTTCTCAGTAAAGGAAAAGCACTAGGGGTATTGCTTGTGAAACTCTTTAAATCCGTGTCTTTGGGGCCAAATAATTTCAGGGCTAGGTATCAGCTGGGGTAAGCCCTACTCCCAATCCTTCTGAACAACAATGGTTTAACCTGCATCAGTCTGCAGCACTCGGAAAGGACATCCTGGCCTTGTGGTCCACACCCTTCTGCTCTGTACTAATTCCATTGTCCCTTCTCTCTTAATTGTCTTGCTTCTCTCCCTTTTGAAGCCCACACTGTAAAATCTGATTGTGTATAAATATCTGGTGTCTTAAACATTACTGAATAAAAGGAAGTGAAAGATTTCAGCCGGATCTGGAATGTGGATGAACAGATATAAAAAGTTTACATGTGCTTTGCTTTGAAATAAAGTAGGAAATATTTATCTGGAGCTTTCCAGAAGAACTGATGGGTGAGAAGGGACACTGGTTGACACAACAGCACGCTGAGCTATCTGTGAAGCCAAGAAAATGCCTACAGAGCTCCTGACATGATGATAAGCTAGATTTGGTGCTTTAAGTTTTTCACCTTCACAAGCACTAAATGATCCAAGAATGATATACTCCTGCTCCTCCACAGATGATATTTTCTTCCATCTCCCCCATATAAGCTATAATTGCATATCTCCTATATGAGCTGATGCAAAAGGACAAATCTGGCCAAAAGCCTACAGCCTGACAGAGGTGAGCAGGGAGGCAGAAGGCATTTGCTGTGTAATGAATGGACTGCCCAAAGTAAGTATCCTGCAGAATATATTTGGAAGGGAAAACAAGAAATGGAACAGCCCCCTCAGTACTTCAAGTTTCTACTCATGTGTAGAATCAGAGAGAATAACAGGTACCCAGGCAAGATGTGACGCTGAACCTTATGGTGGCACACACACTATTTCACACAGATATTACCATGACCTTTGATTTTTTAAAAATGTGCATTAGAGCTGATTTTCCCTTTGCCTACAGCAACTGGTTTCAGGTTTAGGGATTTGAAGGCAAACTCTGTTGCGTTAAATTTGGGTTTCAGCCTTCAGGTATCCTGCTATGAATGAAAATATACTGAAGTCAAAGAGGGGCATATGCTGGAGAAGGGGGTGTTCCTAAATGTCTCATTCACTATGTTGTTTGAAGAGAAGGGAAAAAAAAGTTAGTGAGTCTTCCAATGAGTCTACTCTATTTTAAATAGAGTAATGAGTCTGCATTGATCCTTCTAGCTAATTCCACTTAAAATAATACATCATTCTGGCCAAAATCTTGCTAGTGATGTATTAACTTCATATTTCACTACAGCTTTAGAAGGTATCTACTAGCAGGGTATATTAACTAGCAGTGCCGAAGAGGAAGCTGCACTTTTTCCTTTACTTTTTTGAAGTCCAAAATGGTTTTGAAAGCTATTGAAGTAACTTTGGGGTCAGGTGTTCTGGCTGTCCCTCATCTTTGGTTGAGTGCAGTGAAACTGTTAGCAACCACTGCTCCTCACAGCCTTTAACTCAGCCCCCACATCACTTTGTACCTGCTGCCTCTGGACCTGACTTTGTTACAGACATCCTGGGACAAGGATGGGACAAACTAGGTTATAGATCAACAACTTCCCCTTTCATTATATCCAGTAGGGATGCTTGAAAACACAAGCAGCATAAATAGTCACTTCTACACCACAGGTTGGCTGAAATACCAGTGTCATAAAAAAAACAAAGCACTGGCTACCAGAGAAGACCATTGAGCAGAGTCTGTGTGTTGGTGCAACGTCCTGACACAAGAGACTGTCTCAAAAAAAGCACAAGACCATGAAACTCTGAGGTAGAGTTAAGTCTGCTTAATAACTCAGCTCAGAGTGCTCTGTGTTTGTGCACTCTGCGTTCCTTTGTTAGCAGAGAGGAACACTGATCGTGCAGTGTAACCCGCTGGCAGCAGCTGATTGGAACACCAGGCTGAACAACACACTGCATTTCTCCCTCCACAGCACTTCCTCCATTCACTATCACAAGATTTGCAACCAGCAGCATGGTAAGAAACATCAGACAATGTATTTTCCTTTCTTTTTGTAAGGCACTCTTTTGCACAAACTTTGACTTACTCAATTGCTAAATTAATTAATTAATAGTAATGAATTAATTGATTTCCCCAAAGCATTCTTGCACAAATGCAGCTAATTTACTGCAAGTGAATAGCACATTCAATTAACAAATTACTGAAAGACATTAATACACATATATCTAAGGAAAAACAAAAAATATGTACAGCCCAAAAGCTCAATCTGATTAGAGCAACAGAATATCTCAGATACAAAGTTCTGTAAAAGACAAAAATGTAATTGCAACACAGAAGAGAGGCAGCTTCAGTGGCAGCTTCTCAAAGCTGGGAAAGCTTGATTGATAGACTTTACCATCTGCAGCTGCGCAAAAAAGGGCTACAGTAGCTGCAAGTTTATTTAAAGCAATTTCAGTGCACTGAGCCTACTTTGAGAAAATAATATGATTTCTTCATAGAGCATGTAGTCTACCTATTTAAGCAGCAGTGTGCAAGATCTCTCAACCCTACCAGCAGTTCAGCTGGAAAAATGACACACCAGGGGGTAACATTTTATCAGGATGGAGGCTATTTGATAAAAACTGCCATCAGGTATAAACTGTTCTCATCATCTCAGTTAAAAAAAATAAAAAAGGGGGCAAAAAAAAAAAAAAAAGAGTTGGATCTCTTTTAGAGTTTTCACAATTTGCTCAATTTACAGTTTTTAGGTAAAAATAACAATTTTGACCTAAGTAGGGAGGAAAATGAAATGGTGTAATGAAAAAATATAACAAGCACTACAGCCAGATCATCTTACAACACCCACTCCTTGATGTACAGCTTCACACATTTGGAGAGGCTAAACTCAAAACTGTGAAACCACGAATGGAAACTAGCTCTCATTTTCTTCTGCTCCTGGTTTGAATTTGGTACAAAACTGTGCAAGTGAGAAAAAAAATATCTCCAGCTTTTTTTTTTTTTTTTTTTTAAATGAAAATAAAGCAAGGAAGTCCGATGGCTAAACAGGAAAATTTCCTGGGCAAAATGCAAAGGCTGGAAAGGAACAGCTGAGATGGACATCTGGAACTCCAGCATTTTGCAAGGGTTTAATTTAATTGCTCCAGCTGAGCTTGCCTGGGATGCAGCAGAGATTTCCAGCCTTTCCCTCTTTTCCAGCTAACACAAAGAATTTTGATGAGAAGGGTCACATCAATCACTCCCTTAGAACGAAGAAAAGGAATCGTCTCAGCTTCCCAACATCTTTCATTCATTCTACAAGAAAAGTCCTGTCTTCTTCCCTCCCAGCAAAGCCCTGGGCTCCCTCCAGCCAGGCAGTACAGATGACTCAAGCCAGCATCTGAGTCACAAACACAGAGGAGGCAGAAATGTCAATTAAGTCACACAGTCACTTCCCTAATGACAACCACACCTCAGTTCACAATTAAATTAGAAATCCAGTGAAAACAAATTATTGTAGGGCAGATTTTTATTTTTCTTTTTAATCTTATGCTTTGAAAAACCAAATTCCAACACAGTTTTTTTGCTGTTCCTTTTATCTCATTTCTAAGGATGTTGGTGTGAACTGGCCTTCCAAAACTGCAGCAGGAATTTTTGCTACACCAAATTCCCCATTTCTAATGCAGCAGCCATGGGCTGGGAGGGCTCTCAGGCTTCCAGGCATCTTTGTGGTACAAGGACAAAATGTTAAGCCACTGCTTTTCATTAATACCTTCCAGCACAAAAGGACAACTACGATGTAGTCTTGTGTTTGTAATTTTCTTTCAGGCAAGTCCTTCCATCTTTACATATATTTTTGTAAATTTTCAGTGTCATATAGTTCTTGCAGGTCTGTACAGCTTTGCAAAATACTATGAACTTGCACAGCTCGGTGCTCATAGTACCTAAAGCAGAAAGCACCTACCAATCCTCAGAGTTCCCTCACTTCTGCCTCCACTTTCATGTCTGAGTTGCCTCCCTCTTCCATCACCCACCTGCTACATCCTCCTCACTGTGTCTTTCCACCCAGTGAGCTGTTTCTGTCTCCTCAAATGTTACAGCATCCTCCCTTTCCCAAACTGTTCCACATACCCCCTTAAGCATCCTTCCACAACTCTCCCACCTTTTCCTCTCCACTTCCTGCCTCTCCAAGGAAGTTCCTCTGCTCTTCCACCCCCTGAGATGTTCTTCATGGAGACAGGAGAAAGAAGCAGCTTTGGCTACTCTGTTGCTTTTGCACAGCCTGGTTTTTGGTACTGGGGGGCCGCAGAGGTGGCTTCTGTGAGAAGCTGCTGGAAGCTTCCACCATGTCTGGCAGAGTCAATCCCTGATGGCTCTGAAGATGGACACGCTGCTGGGCCAATGAGAGATGATGGTAACGCCTCTGTGATAACAGACTTAAGAAGAAAATCAAAACAAAGTGGGGGCACAGTTCTTTCCTAGCCAGGGAAGAGGAGGAGGTGAGAACATGTGAGGGGAACAACATGGAGACACCAAGGTCAGTGGAGAAGGAGGGGCAGGAGGTGCTCCAGGTGCCGGAGCTGAGATTCCTCTGCAGGCCGTGGTGAGACCATGGTGAAGCAGCTGTGCCCCTGCAGCCCGTGGGGATCCACGGGGGCTGCAGAGATCCATCCACAGCCCGTGGGGATCCACGGAGGATGCAGAGATCCACCCACAGCCCCTGGAGATCCAC
>VZRS01006527.1:177793-254074 GCA_013398055.1 Ifrita kowaldi
TGTAGAGTGGAGTGTGGGGGGGGGGGGGGGAGGATCTAATTTTAATTTTTACCTTCAATTAGTTTTTTTAGATGCTTTGGAAGTTCATTTCACTAGATATATCTGAGATGAAATACAAAATAAAAGCCAAACACTCTCAGTGGATTCTGGTATTTCGCTCTGCACTATAAAAATAACTGCATGGCACCGCTTTTTCAGTACAGCCCATATCCTTTAAAACTCAATCTAACAAAAATGCTTTAATTGAAAGTATTGCATTTTGGAGGTCACTAGACTTTTTGCCTTAGTTGAAAATACCATGAACAAGTTCATAGAGTGAAGAGAAGAAGGGAAAGGAAGACGATTGCTTGGGCACTGAGGAAGATAAGTGCACATAAGGTAAATTATCCTTCTACACTGCACAGTCAGCCTGTGGATAGAAAAGTTTCAACACAGCAGGTTGCAGGCATCATGATCTAGAGACTGCAAATGCCTCTTGGCAGAACACAGGCAAGCAGAAGTGGAACGATGTGTTTGCTTCCAAGAACGATCTGTTTCAGCCGCCCTGTCAGTCTGTGCCTCCAAATCCAGCCCCCCCTTTCGCTCACACATTTGTACCTCATTCCTCCAAGCAGGCTTGCTCAGATGTGCAGGCTGCTGTGTGAACACCTCTGCTCTTCACACTCACAGATTTAGCCACATGAGCTCCTTCTCATGATAAGCCATGACAAGTGTGCAGCCATGTGAGCGAGAGCCCAAACCCACAGCACTCTGCACACAGACAGAAACTCTGCTCGTGTTTGCATGGGATGTGACATGAGGGAATCCCAGGAACCCAGGCTCTGCACAGTAACCCAGGAGCAAAGGTGTGTATCAGTGCTGCTGTCGATGTACTGAAAGTCTGGAGAACTGAAGCATATATGGTAAAAAAAAAACCCCACAGGTGAAAGGGCCAGTGCTTCTTCAGTGCAATTCAGCTCACTGCAACAAAGCCCTCATTTCTTGAGCCCAGCAGCATTGAGTGATGAACATTGCTGGGCTCACAGATCCCTTCCCAGCTCCCTGTGCTCTCCAGATTGCTCATAGTAAGGTCCCAGGGCTCACCTCTGCAGTCTGCCCCTTCCTTGCCCTCTTATCTGCCCTCCTTTTTGAGAAAGTGCTGCAGCTCTGCCCATCTCACGACTGCATCACCCTCTACAACAGAAAACCTTTTGAAGCTTCACTACTAAACTCAAGACTTCATCAGGGATTGTTTGCCTAGTGCTCTCAAGAGTCAGCCTGCTCATTTATGTACCAAAATAAAGGATGAAGAATGTTACTACAAGAAACCTTAATTTAAAAACCAAAAATCTCTATTTTAAACAGCAGTTTTACTATTAAACATCATTTGAAACATGACCAATCTGGGCAGAGGTATGTATCAGAATAAAGTTAAAGTCTCATTGTTAAACACTGGAAATTTAATAAGCACCAAAATTGGAGATATATAGAGATGTATTTTACTCTCAGAGCTATTCCCCATCTGTTCTCCCTTTCCTTTCCTATTTTACATAAAATATTCAAAAATATTCATATTTCCTAAAGAAACTTTCAACATAAGTTGAAATAAAAATCAGAATTTTGGGCTTAGTTAAAAAAAATTTGTTTTCTTTAATGGAAAGGGTAGAATAGATTTTTTAGAAACAGTTCCCATGTATTTTTATCTTCTACCCAAACCCTCCTCCAATCAAAACGGTTTCTGAGCAAGTTGTTTGATCAGCATGAACATTTGTTATTAGGCACCCAAACTTGCATGTTTTGGCTAAAAAAAACACCTCTGGAGGCTGGTCTGTGCCATTGACATACTGAACTCTGCTCAAATCTAACAGACCTTAAGAAACTCTAAAAATTTTGTATTTAAATTCTCCATGACGCAAAATCACTTTTGACAATTTTATCTCCACTTATTTGCTGGAAAATTAGGAGAATCCTTTTCTGCTCCAGAGAAGAGATACGTTACTATACCCCACTGCATGTATTGTACAAGGTGTTTCTCAGAAAAATGTACTCTCGGTGCTGCAGTGGCCACATCTACTTACTCCGGCTGTGTCTTTATATGTCAGGGTAGCTACTATGTACCTCTGTACTATTTTTCAACCATTTAAAGGCCCTAGTACTGCTTCTATTAGTAACAACTATTGTTTTCAAACAACTGCAACATTTCAAAATGCTGAGAAATTTGACTTAGTAAAGAAGAACACATTTCAAATTGTTTTGCTTGTCTTCACTTACATAGCGAGTTATTGGCATACAGGTACTGAATAAGGCACTGTCATACCATATCTTCATGGTATGAAGACAATAAAAATATACCTGTACTAATACTAAATAACACTGCTAATCAATAATAACAGTTTCATTATTCATAAGCTACTATTAATAAAACCCCATGAGTTCTAATGTAACCCTTAAAAGCATTAATACTGTAATTCAATTTTAAGGTCTTTACATCTATCTGAAGTCTATTTAAATAAATGAAAAGTCTCTCAATGACTCTGGATGATGCCCTGCATGTTAATGATGCCACATGTTATTTTCACTATTGCATCTCACCTTTAAGATATTGCCTAAACACTGGAGTACTGATTATGCTTCCTGTAGGTGGATATAATGTTCCAAGAGAAGTGCACACCTCTCTTTCCATTCTCATTGTCAAAATCAAACTAGTGTTGCTCAGATTAAAAAAAACCATTAGAATAAGGGAGAGGCAGAATCAGAGAATTGCCAGGAATTGGGATGGGGACATGGGACCCTGTATCCTACTGGATGTGATTTTCTCAACAGTGACCATATTTAAATCACTTATTCACTGAATCTATTTTGTTATGGTGGCAAACACATGAAACAGTTAATGAAAGGGAAGAACAGGGAACAAAAAGGCTTCAAAGGGAAGTTAAAAGCTGAATTCTGTTGTTTGAGAAATATACATTTAGAAAGCATATTTTTGGCAAATATTCAATAGCTTTGGCAGTGTTCCACCAATTTATTCTGTGTTCAGCTCATTTAAGCCCCTGGGAAAAGTGAGTGATTGATCATATTGATGAAGCAGACCAAGAACTACTACCAAAAAAATCTCACAAAAAGCAGGCCACAAACATGCATTTTACTGAAGAACGAATCTCTGGATACATGAGTAACTAGTAAATATAAAGACATTTATATGCAAATAATACACACATAGATCTAAAAGTTAAAAGGGCTACAGAGTAGTTTTTTCAACAAACTTACAAAAACATGTCAGCATTGGAAGACAACTCAGCAAAAGACATGTAAACCCCTTGATTTTTATCTCACGTACTTTTAAAAATACTGCTACTTGCATATTTGCTGCTGAGTACCTAATTACCTTTAAAAATCTAGCAGTGCACTGTTGAAGCTCTTGAGTTATCGAGGTTTCAACATCACTCATCATTATGGAGCTAATTTTAATGATGAAAGCATTGCTAAAAGTTATTTTAAAATTCATTTTTACTTAACTTCTTTAGAGATGATTTGTTTGAGTACCTGAGACACAGTAACTAATCACTGATGGTTTTCTTTGCAAATATAAAATAGATTTATATGCCCTCCCTGTAGGAACAAGAATTCCATCACCTCCTCCTGAATTTCTGAGCTATCGAATATTTGATGAGTGCTTAGGGAATCAGTATTCTGTCTTTTCACAGCAGTAATCAAGGAATGAAGTATTCTCTGCCATAAAGAATCTACTGCAGGACTAAAAGATGAATATTTCAAATGCAAAAGCAATATGTTTGTTTTGAACACTTATAAGTTTGGCTTTAATAAAGCAAGTAGTGAAGTGTGCAATGAATTATATTGTTAGATGGTTAAAACAGAGCTGTGCAATATGTCTGAATGCATTTAATCCAAGTAACTACTCATTTTAAATGTGACTTATAAATATGTATTGCGTGTATGATGAACAGATGACTCAGGAACCATGAGAGACCTGGGCCTTGCCTTCCACTCCTGGCTTGCTTCAAAGCCAGCTCAGCCTGACAATTAACCAAGGCCTGGAGCCAGAACATCATTAACCACAAGCTGAATCTTACGTGGGCTGAAATTAAACATGCGCACCAACTATTCAAGTTAGGATCATTTAAATCAAGCCTGAGGTGCCTGGCTGGACTGGGACCTGCTACGCGTGTTCCAGCAGCTGATGGGTCCCAGTGTGTAGCCAGAGGCTCATTTCAGATTCCCAAGAAGCAGGGCCCCTCAGCTGGGTCCATCCCTGTGGTGCTACCCTTCCTCCAAATTGAGAAGCCTTTTCTGCCAGCCAAGAGGATGCTGTCAGCAGGAGGTGATGGGCTCGTCAAGCTAAACATCACCAGCACCAGCTTCACTTTGAGAAACAGCAAATCACTGCAATACTGAAAGGAATGGCCATAATGTGTTCTCCTGAAAAACTTGTCAGAAGGCAAGGTCTCATTTGTCATGGCATTCACTCATTTGTCTCCAAGGGATTTTGATTTTTGCTAAAATAACAAGTGAGTTCTACTTAACAACAAAGAAAATCCAGCTAGAGAATTTAGGCCAGCTCATCTCATTTGCAAACTGAGAATACCTGCTACAGAGTCCCCACAGTGCTATTTTGTGTGATACCCTCTCAGTGTCTATCCACAATGAGATACAGAGACGAGCAGTTATGGTAGTTTGTATTTGCAAGAATTGTTTCTTAGTTTAGCAGGATTTTTTTGTCAGATCAACTAACCTGCAGCACACAAACAGGAATAGCATTATCAACAGAGCTTAAAATGAAAGCAATGAGAAAAGCACAGCTTTAATTACAACAAATTTCCAAGTGCTTCAATTATCCAAGTTCAGAACCAATGTACTTCACCTGGAAATTGCCCCTGAAATAAGGAATTCAATACGGAAAATTCTTATATAGCCCAAGTTAAATTATTTAAAAAGGAGGAAAGAGGGTTCTTAATTATTTAATGTTTCACCAATGATTATAGTTCAATATAATGTTCACTCATTGGTGAACCTGATTTTCAAAGGAACATTTATGAACATCAGTCAAACAAAAAACACCTGCCAAACTATAAACTCAGCCAGTGTTGTGCACATTCATTCCAACACAGCATTACCACATTAGCAAAAATCAAGTCTTGACTTAATGGCAAATGTATCCAATAATTTATGTTGAAATATTTACATAGAAAAGCATGCATGATACAGTTTTAAAATGCATTTGTAAAAAACAGTATGACCTCTCTTGCTACAATTTTTAAAAGCCGTGTTCTAGGTAAATGAGTCCAAGATGGGTCTAAAGCTCTGGAAAATACAAAGCTGTTGTACTTGAACAATCTAAGCTGCCAATCAAAATGTGACCATGGACATCTTACAGACATTTCATTCAGAAGTCACTAGGGATCAGTTTTAAAAGACAACTTTAAATTAGCTGCATGAAATACTAGCCATGGCAAGTTTATCTGCATGGAGCCACAGGGAGCAAGGCTCAGGGAACACCAATTATTTCTGAATACAAAGGTTTTCCCAAGTGATAGACCAACAAGCCCAGCACATGATGCAGAGCTGAGGGGGCTAAAACAGCACCTTGGTCAAACACAGTACGGATCTGCAAAGGATTATCATCATCCATTAATAACCCTATGTTAACCCTATATACAACAACTCAAGCCCTAGTTCTGAAAAACCCTCATGATGGCCAAAATAGCAGCTGTCACACTGGTGTCCCTCAAGTTTATTTACAGGGTCCAGAATTCAGCATATGCCTTTCCAGACTGGGGACTCGGGGTTTTACAAATCTTCCTCGACTGTTCTCTGTCTTGGAGCAGAGCTGCCCAGAAGGAAAACCTGATACACTCACAAGTTTAACAACACAGCACTGATTTCTCATTTCAACCCAAAGCAAAAGGAAAATGCCAAAAACCCCACAACCATTTCCTTGCAGCCGCAAAACAGGTTGTCCCTGGGTCACTTTGCCAAAGAATTGCCTTAACCCCACTCTCCAGAAAAGATCAGAGTGTGTTTATCAGTAATGGCCTCAGATTTCACAGCTCCAAGAGCAGTGGAGACCAGCTGCACCATCATCCAGACTTTACAGCCTCATATCCTGTGGCCAGCAAGGCTGGAAATGACAAAAAGTGTAGATTTCTGCTTCCCTGAGGGGACTACAACACTCAGTTGGGGTCTTGAAATGCCTGAGGTCTCTTACAATCAAAGACGGTGTTTTAAACACTATTTTAAGTTATTTTTAGTGAGTTGAATGGCTCCCTTGGAATTGTGCAAAGAGAGACTTGCAGTAAGTGCAGCCTCTGGCTTTGCAGGTGGGGAATACCAAACATAGTCCCACCACAATTTTAAGACCCTCAAGAAAAAAAAAAAAGGATTTCAGGAATACATGTCACATACAGATTAGGAAGTGGTGTGACGTGGGGCAGTGCGGTGTGACATGGGGCAGTGCTTCACATGGCTGCTGTGAAGGCCATCAGGGTAATTTAGCAGTTAAAATTCCAGACAGATGATGCCACAACGTGTTGCACACCATGGCACAAACCCATGCTCCTTCTGACACGGCACACACACCAAACCCACAATGCTTCACTGTGGTATTAACCAGTCTTTGGTTGTTCTGTTTCTAAACTTCTGTCTTGTCTGGCCAAATTCAATTTGCCCAAAGCTTCCTGTAGTACACTGAGATTAAGAAGTCTGGGGAATCATCATCATGGCATGCCACTGTAAATTATCACAGCTCCACCAACTTTGCACTAATATGAAACACCACAGAAGTGCTCAGAATCCAACAGTGATGAATTTAACATGCCTCCTTCCACTATACTGATGTCAGCACAGTTACAGCAATTTATGCAATGCAAGGATCTGTCCTTTTCTCCTTATCAAAGCATTTGATCAAAATCAGTGACATGCAAAAAGACAACCTTACTAAATTTGAGCAGCAGAGTCAGGCTTGTCACTCTAACATCATAAGAAAAAGGGAGGTATTTTCATATGGGTACTTGCATATTCCTTTTAATCTGGCTTCACAAAGATAACAGCAAGATCACTTTCTTCCTCAGTAAAAACTAGTGTGAAACCGCACAAAGGATCAGCATTTTCCCTTGCTCTTCCTTCCCTCTTTTCCTCTCTTCTGAAAAGCAAGACCTCAAAATATTTCAAATCTTCATTAGCTACTTCTCTGCCTTTGAGCCTGGTGGTGTGGAGCAGCTCCAACTCCCTCCCTTCAATTCACCCTCGAGTCAGAAAGGTAAGACCCCGTTTCTGACATGAGGTGACAAAGAGTTCACACTGCTGAATGCCACTGCCACAGGTGACACTTCCATCACCAGCAGCGCTCCCTGCCCCACACCGCAGATCTGGAGTGTGTGGAACCACAAATGAGCTCACCCAGCAGCCCCAGATCTGCATCTCTCAGGATGCATTTCAAACAAGTGCATGCATAAATTCACTCATTCGGAAACCTGATCTGTTCAAGAACTTGTTACTATGACAATTTAAAAGAAGCTGCTACAGATAAGATTGATGAAACTTATTGATTAATTTTCTCTCAAGCTACATTTGAATTTTAAGTTCTCCCTAAACAGAACCAGTTGGTGTTGGTTTGTTAGTATTCCAGGGACTGCAGCAATGTGCTTCAGCAGGGAAGGAAGTTCCATGATAAATGAGTTCTCCAATCTGCATCTGTAGAGTAGCTATAAAGTCGGAACAATCCAGGCAAAATTTTTCATTATGTTTTTAAACATACTTATTTACATTTTAAATCACACATAGACAATATGAAATATCTTTCACTTAGACAGGTGGGAACAAGAAAACAGATGCATCCATTAAGCTTGAAACAATTCAATGAATTAAATAGTACCTGGTTTATGGATATAGCCTTTGTTTAAACTTACTTGAAAAAACACGGCCATGGCTCCTACCACCCTGTTTTCTAGAACTGCTGTTCCAAAACTGTCAAAGTCATCAGGATTGTAGAAGTAAATCTGCATCTGCAAAAATTAAAACCAACAAAAGAATCACATTAGTGTTGATTTATACAGATTTCACATGATGTAATGCATACACGTTGTACGTAAACCCAGTGTTATGAACCTGAGATAAAGGAATTCTGCTGAACAATATTGTTTAACCAGCATCTTGATTAATAGCATGACTGCCATGCTGGGACAGTAAGCAGGGAACAGAGCTGATGCAATGCATTTTAATACCAAACCCAGGGATAAAAAGTATGGTCAGTCTGTTCAGATGGTAAACTTTGTGCTATCTGCCAGCATCTCTTCATTTCTTTGCACATTGAAGGCTCATCTCCCACTCTGTTAAATGTGCTAAACATATTTATCTCAAAATCCATAGAAAATTTTGAGAAGTATTTCAATGTTTAGAGTTATTCCTTTACTCCTAAAGTAATCTGTAAGATAAAAGTCTCTCCCCATACCAATGCATTTTTATGAGCCTCTGATATTCAGGTCTATCAGTTAGGGTCACACTTCTCCCTGTCTTCAGTTAAATTTCATGACTTTTATTTCCAAAGTGTTAGTAGTCTGCAAAAAGTATGAGACAAAACCAGATATATTGATGTAATTTTTTAATGAATAAATGTTAATAATTACACAACCCCCAAGTAAGAGCAGGTGAGAACAATGATTACCCCAAACTAGCAAGTGTTGGAGTCACACAAATAGAGGAGGACCAAGAACAGCTTCCTCCATACACTCTGCTGGTAAACAATTCCACTCCACTACACACATGCCACGAATAAGAGCAGCCTGCAGAGGCTGTGGGTGCTCATGCTCTTAATTTCCTATATGGTTCTTGTTCCACTTCCCACAGTAGTGGAGCTCCCACTTCTGCCAGCTGTCTGAACACACTGCTGCTTCTCCAGTAGCTGTTCAACCCCTCCATGCCGAAAGAAGCCCTTAGGGTTAGTCCATCTCTATCAGCCACAATTTGCTCCGAAGGATCTGGTTTAAAACATGCAATGCTCCCTTCTCTACACTACACCATGCAGATGTGTACATGGTCAGAGAATAAATTCAGTGTTGGTAACATTTGTTGTACGTGTACCCTACACAACATGAACTAAAATCACATGCCTGATGGCGACAGCCAAGTACAAGGACTGGACTTCACAGCAAGTGCTCCTGTGGCCATTCAGGGAAACTTTCAGATGGATTTCACAACCGAAAACAGCGCTGGCAGGCTGATATGTATACTCACTTGTGCTCACTGATGCCAGAAAAATAAAAATCTGTTCCTGGCTATGAAATGGGAATGGATCCCGCGGCTTCTCTGCCACTGGCCTCTTGTTGAACCTGTGCACTCACTCTGCTGCCCATCACCAGTACCTGCCCTTTTCACAGCACTACAATGATAAGAGATAGGCACACAGCTCATAGTCTGAGGGAGAAGTAAGGTCTAGCTGAGACTGCCCATGCCTCCCAACACACTGCTGGTCTGACCATGGGACTCCCTCCAGCAAGTCTGTCTGCAAGACCCAAACACTTGTTTGGGTTTTTCCAAAATAGTGCTGCATGACACATCCTACTATATTCACAAATGCACTATTTTTCCCATGTTTTGTATATGCCAGGAGAGATTATACCCTTTTATCTTGCACAGATACATTCCTACTCACATTTACTGATTCCTAGGCTTTTGACTGTATATATTGGCTGTAGTGGATAGGTACTTCGCCAGCATTATACAGTTAAAAAAATATCATCACATAGGGAAAAGGCCAACATGAAGATCAGCGCATGCACAGGTGGAGGTACTTTTTTCAGCAGGAGGAAGACCACATTCCAAATAATAGCCCACAAAAAAGGAAAAAATTTGGCACTCACACTAGTTTTATAAAATTTGAAAGCAATTTTCTTCCCCTTCTTTGGCCTTCCTATTCCCAGCACACTCACAGCACACACACAGATGCTGACAATATCTCACAAAGGTGGTGGTGCATCCAGATTGTGACAACTTGTGCTTTGAACAAATGAAGAGCAAGGTACAGCCATTCATTGATGTGGAAATTAGAAACAGTTTGTTTCAGGCAGAATTGCTTAAACTTCGGTTTAGCCAGCACAGACCAAAGCTGACAAAGCACTCACAAATTACATTTTGCTCCTCTTTATTTTAAAGTCTGAAATTGTCTATACATTACATAAAACATTTCACTATATAGTCCTCACAGGAGTTTATGAAGAAAAACATCACTGAGTGAGTTCAGCATATGCCAGAATCATTTCGGATCAATTTTGCTCATGGCATTTTAAGGAAATTAATTTTTACAATACACTCTTGCATAGCACTGCAAAGGGCTTTGGTAAAAGAATTTTTCATTCTGATTCCTCATCTTAGCAGCGCGATCTCACAGTCTAAATCAAGAACCACACTCTGCTTTGATTACCATAAACATTGGAGCATTTTACCACTGCTCCCTGGTGTTTTTCCAGAGAGCGTGGTTCCTCTCTCTGCATCCATCACGTCAAAGGGAACTGTCTCATATGAAAAATTATCATCATCTGTCGTACAGTAGCTTCCTTATGTGCTCATACAGCCAGAAGGAACATTTTAGGAGTAGAATATCTGAGGAATTGCTATTATATAATTTACACACACATACCCTGAAAAAACAATGTTAAAAAGACAGTAAAGTTATACCCTCAAAGCCTCATGGTTCAGGCTGCTCATAAAACCGCACCTGGACAGCACTGAGCATTAGTATTATGACAATTTTATAATTATGTGATCACATAGTGTTCTCTTCCATAATACGGCCTCATCTGTTTTCCCCAATTTACAATAAAATGCAAATATATCCAATGTATTTTTGTTCTTTTATTCATAAAATACGTAATATTGAATGCATTTATCAGTAGATAGTTAATTTAATATTTTCTATGGGTGGGATAAGGGTCTTTATGTACAAAGCGGGAATAAGACAGTTAACTGCAAAATTAATTTCACCGCATACTTAAGTGGCCTAAACATGCTAGAAAATTTTCATTATTACTCCTTATTATATAATTAGTATATACAATATATGGTGCACTTTGCATATAAATGACTTCTACCGTCTCTGCCTGGGACATACGAAGCAGCAGTACAGAATGCAACAAAGAGGCTTTTAGCTAAAGAAAATCTGGATCTGATTATAATATGCTATTTGTGAAATGCAGAATGGAGAATTACCCAAGCTTACACATCCAACCTGAATTGTGGCACTGCCTGATTTCAACCCCATACAACATCATTTTTGTACAATTTTTCACGTGATTTCACAACAGCTTCTATTTTCCAAAATTAAAAGACTTAAAGGCTGTGAATCCTGCAGTAATGGGAAAGCCTGAAATGTCCTTCATAGTGTGATACTACCTGTCTGCAGTCAGAATGCTCTGTTTCAAACATCCCTGCTGACTGTGCTCCCAACAGCCTTCCCTGTGGCACAGATCCAGGAGGGCATGAGTGTCCTGTTCTCTGTGGCACAATACATGAGATTTACAAGACTTGCACATCTAGCCGCACGACAACTAACAACGCTGGGAAAGGCTTACATGGCCTTCCTTAATCCCTGATGTGCAACACGGCAGTGTGCTTGCATTTACCTTGTAAAGAGGTATCATAAAAACCATGTGTGTCCAAGCAACTTGAAATTTTCAGTATTTTGGTAAACCAAGCTGAGACAAACCATCCCTAGTGAAACAAAGGTACTTTTCCTGCAGGAAGACACTCTCCATCCTAAAATGCTACCACAACTACTACTGCAGCTACAGAGCTTTACCAAGGCAGGGAGAGGGCAAGAGTTTGTTTTTAAAGGAAAAACTTCATGCTTTGACACTCTTCACACTACAAAAGAATTGTTTTCAAACTTGAGAGAGATTTGCTGTACAGCACAGATTTAAGCCTTTAAAAAGATCACTGAAGGCAAAATCTTCAGACTGTTACAAGTGCCTTAAAACAGAGGATTAGAGAGAAAGCCCTCACTCTGCCATAACCCAGGAGCTAATCACCAGTCGCCCTAAGAAAACATGTCCAGGAAGATCCAGTGGCCAACCATTACAGTTTCCAAGCACTTCAGGTCTATTCCCAGCCTACAACACTTACACAAGTGAATACACCACATGCATCCAACATGTGGGTGATTCTCCAGCCTGGAAAGCCTTTGCCTCCAAGCTCCTACCCCTTCTCCATGCCCTGGGGGCAGGAAATTGCCTCCTCCTCAGGACAATCTACTCCCTGCAGAAACACCTTTCTTCAACCGTGTTCTTCCAGCCTCTACAAAAATCTGGTGTTACCCAGACCTGGGAAAATGTCAGGCCCTGCTCTATGCTTGGATTTTAATGTCAAACTGGGCTGCCACCATGCTGATGTTTTAAGGACAGGCTGTCCAAAATGTGCATATTACTGAGAAATGCTGCCCACCAGAGACCAGTTCTGATTTTATTAAATGCAATTGCCTCTGAATGACTAAACCCTCATTATGAAATGTCACTGGCTTGCAAAAACTGAGCCTGCTTCCAATGAAGGGCTTCTCCCTGCCACCCATCCACAAATAAAAGGTTCTGTCTCTCTGTTTGGCATGACAGGCATCCAGACAGAAATCACCATTCCTGTACATGACATCTCTTTGCTGTCATTACCCCACTACAAAGACAGAAAGTTTACATCCAATATAGACTATCATGGCCAAACTCATGCAGCACTTACGAGACAAAAGCTACAATGAGCATTTGATAGATCCCAGAAGATGTGAGCGAGTTCAAAGCAATTCTACGAGACTGGAAACCAAGCAAGTACATTTTCCATAGACAGATGCCAAGTATTTTAAAAATAAATAATTGAGACTTTTAAATTGGGCTATCACCCTGTGCAACCTCCTACAGCAGATTTCTCTTTAGATTAAAAAATGAACAAAGGCTCATTGTGCTGTCACGGATGTGGAGTACAGAATATTCAATAGTATCAGGAATTCCGGTGCAAGGGAAAAGATCATCAGAATTAGCTTTCTGCTCATTTCCTTCCAGCAATCCAAGGACTACCATGAAATTTAACGCATGGTAAAAAAGCATAAAAAATAAAAAGTTTTATAGACCAGCCAATTTTTTGATGAATCAGGCAGCAAGACGCAGAGCAAGCAGTGATGTGGTTTATTATGTACTGCTTTAGAGACTGAGAGTATTTTCAGAAGAGCACAACACCCAGGCAGTGCAGGTAGATTGCAAATCTTTGCAGAGTGGTGAAACAAAAATTTTGGAATGTTTGCTTTAAATGATGGAGTTAAGCACTGAATATACTAATTCTTAATTAGTGCCTTTGCTGCTTACATTGTAAGAATAAATTATTCTCAGCCACTTTTACAACTGGATTTAAAACCTCTTGCACAAAAATAAATTCTCTGCTAAGATTATGAATCATACATGATTTTTCTTAATTGAAAGCTCGCATGTAACTTACTTTTGCTTTAAATATGTGCATGGATTTCCAGTGAACTGGATGATGTGATCCATTTGGCTGGAATTAGAATTTTCTACAGACATAATGTAATCTTCACTGCAGCGCTAAAAATTCAGAATAACTGTCCTGCAGTCTGTGTGTTTACTGGAGTGTGAGATATACACTGGGGCAATAAAGTCTGATGTTTGACTTCTCATTATATTCTCTTTAAAAAAATCCATAAAACTTATCATTTATAACATATTCAAAATCTGCTTAGGAAGGGCAGGGGGAAGAGTGAATCGTGATGTTTTCCAGTTCTCCTACCAGAGCTTGATGTAATAACACAGAGTATATTGCATTCTTGTAAAAAGATAAAGTTGAACAGGAGCAGATAATGGCATGTTTTTCCTGCCTAGTCTATTATTCATCAGTGAATTTTTAACTATAGTTAGGCAGGTAGAGAGATATATTTTGAATGTCGTAACTTGGTATTCTACAGTGCCTAAAAGTGTGCTGGGTAAAACTGCAAAACAAAGAGTCAGACAGGGACTTTCTCCTAATGTAATTGCAACTTGGTAATGAATACAATGCTGGGTTGAAAAAAATGAAAGGAGCTGAAACAACAGGAAGAGCAAAGATCATGCAAGTGAAATACCAGAATTTAACTCAATTTAGACGTTTGTATCCCTTAGAAATAAGGCAAATTTCCCTTTCATCTTCTTTAACAGTAAGCATGAATTCTTGTTTTGTTGTCTCCGAACAACACAGTAGGTGTACCTATGCTATAAAATTGAGACTAAGCAGTTTCATAGTCTTTTTCAACCTGAAAGATGGTAGTTGTTGCACATTCTGCCCATAAGTCTGCACAGCATTTAAACCTGTGAGTGGTGCAGTGACAGTTCAGTAGGACAGGACGGAAGCCCAGCTCTCATGGGATCACCCTAGGCTCCCACACATTGTTGGATCACGGCCACATCACTCAGTATCTTGTGTGTTAAGTCCTGAATATTAAGGGAGAAGGACCTTGGCAAGCCAGAAACTTCCCTGATTTCTGCTGCCAGAGATAAATACCCCTTAGGCCTGCTCCCATCCCTAACAAGAAAATCCATCACACTGTACAGTGAGTCAATTACACAAGGAAGGTCCATTTGATGCTAAAAAGCTGCATGTTGCATTCATTTGTATAACTGTAATATTAAAATAACGGTGTCAGTGTTTATGCTTTCCATAACATGAAACTTTGCAATTGCTTTGTACTCCGAGTAACAGCCATATGATTCACCATGAAATGAAGTCTGGAAAATTGTTTTGGATAAATGGAACTATAAATTCAATAGAATTTCCATGACAACATAGATTGCAACACTCAACCACAAGTGAAATGTTATAAATCATTCAAAACCAACAAAAAATCAGCAGTAAGTCTTCTCTTTCACAATGCAAAAGATCCTTGAATTATAGAGCTGTGGTTATTACCTCCCAGTGCAATGCCTCTTGTTTCTGATTCTCCTTCCTCTGTGTTACAAATGTTGTTTCATATTTGACCTCCTTCCAAACACTTTAATAATCAGACATAAACAAGAACGGAAGCATAACGAGCAGGAGGCTTTTTTGAACCTTTCCTTCTCATCTCCTAAAAATGTTTCAAATATCTTCATCCTGTGGTAATTATACCTGTGTACCCAGATACATCACAGCATCTTGTTAGACACACAAATTTAGGAGGCTCTTTTTCTGGAAACGTGGGTGGTAAGTGTACAATAGGGTGCTCAGTCAGCTCATAGAAGGGATATGAACCACATGTCCAAGGGATGGAAGAGATCCAAGGAGAGGAGGTAAAAATAAAAAAAGGATAAAAGATTGCACCACACAGTATTGCTCATTTGTACCCCTCAATCAGAGGATTCCTGACAAATGGTATTTCACTTCAAGACCAAGGAACCGGAATGATGTGATTCCAGAAGAACCTTCACATTTTAAAATCTCTGTGGCTGTTGCCTTCATGCCTGTAAGAAAAACCTTAAAAATGCAAGGCTCTTTCCTTCCTGAAAAGATTAAGAAGCCCATGAAAACAAAGGAGAGGGAAATAGTTCAATATTCTGGGTTTTTTTGCGTAGAAGTAGGAATATTTCTTAAAAATCAAGTCTTTTGGTAACTTGAGAAGTGGCAACCTATTAGCCCTTGGACTGCAAAGGCTACTAGAGAGTTTCTGCTATCTTTCACTGATCACTGCCCATTTCTGGGCCTCAGTTCCTCATGTGGTCATTGCCTATCTTGTCTTTAACTGGACGTTTTATGAAAAAAAGTTTGAAACATTTGAAATTAATGGGAAGAATGACACACAGCTGAAAACCATGTGAAATTAAGTACCATATGGAGTGTTATTGGAGGAAAAAAACTTTGAGGTTGCTGTTCATTTGCTTGATACTGCAATAAGGAAGAGTCACATAGGTACCTCACAGAGAGAATCTGTTGCCTCCTTAATACTGGTACCAACTTCCACCAGCTTATAACTGACAGAAGATGTCAGGAGAAGTTGTTTGTACTCCATCCCTGAGGTGTTCAAGGCCAGGCTGAACAGGGCTCTGGATAACCTGATCTAGTGGAAGGTATCACTGCCCATGGCAAGGAGTTGATATCAGGTGATCTTTAAGGTTCCTTCCAACCCAAACCGTTCTATGCCATGTGGTTCACATCCCTTATATGAGCTGATGCTGCAGGAATTCAGTGCACACAATTACTGCAGGGCAGTGCATCCACACACTCAAGGACATCTTCCCAGGCTCTGGGAGGCCAGCTGGTGTCTTTACCTCCTCTACCAGAGACTTCTTTCTTTATTTACTGAGTAGCTTTGAGTGTCACTCACAGTGGCTTTGTCTAATGGTGGCATATTCCAAGTAAGACAGTGGAAACACACAACACTGAGGCAAACTTGGCTTCCTAAAAGTGTCCAAATGGAAAAATTGGAGGCAATACTTAGCTGCTGTCATGGCTGAAAAACTGAAACAGGCAATTTAGAAAGTGGCTAAGCATCAGATAACACAACAACCAAAACCAAGCGGGATGAACTAACTGCATGAACAGAACAGCTCTGAACTCCACCCAAAAGTGGCTGTTATAGATATCTTCTTCATCTGCTTCCCATGGCCTTCCTAAAAGAAAAACAACACTACTGAAGAGTTTTAAACTTCAAAATACCCAAACTGTCCATACTTCACCTCATCTATCAGGAATCCATTTACTTTCTTAAAAATCAAGAAGTGCTGCCAGAATGGAGAGAACTGGGATTTCCTACCAAAAATACTCCAGCGCTTCTCAGGAAAAACAAAGGGGCTGCACTTTAAGAATAAACCCCATAAAAACATACTTTTCTTCACATGTGTGATTAGTACAATTTCATATCCCATTCACTTAAAAGATGCACTAGCATAAGTATTCATTCCTCTGAGAGCTCATATCTTAGTACAAATTCCTCTTTTTGCACTGTAGAATTCAGAATGTCCTCTGTGTGTGGTCTTTTTTGTTGCTGATGATGAGTTTCTTTTCTTCTTTTTTTTTTCTTTTTCAGTGGAAGAAAGCAAGGTCTTCAAGCGGTTTAATGAACTTCCAAATGCCTCAGAACAAATTTTGAGGTATTTATAGTTTCACTCCGGATTCAAAGCTACGCAGCAGATGGGGCACATTTTCAGCAGCATTTTGCTGGGCGAAAGGCCATTCCTAACTCTGAGGGGATGTGAAATCTCCAGGCTGTACACTTGCAGAGTTATTTTTATTTATGAACTGTGAAGTAAATGGACAGTTACAGCAGAACCAGGCCAGGACAAGAGCTTACTTGGAGGGTGAAAATAATACGGGTTTTCTCTTATTTTGCAGAATATATCTCTATCTAGACCCTCATCATAATGCCAAAGGCAGAGCAGAGAGCTCAGCACCGTTCTCAGTAGCTACTTGCAGATTACTGGAGGGACGTGTGACAGCCTGTGTTGCAGGGACAGCACTAATTCTGTCACAGCTGTCCCATTGGAACATGAGGGATTTTTCCAATGCAGCTGCTTAATGGGGGTGTTTTATTTCGAGATTCTCAAAAGGGTTTAATATGCAAGGAGTGAGTACATATATCCTTTCTAAAACTCAGGATCTCCTGAAAATACCTCAAATTGAAATCTTTCCCCACCATGGGCTGCTTACCCAAATTCCCAAGTCTTGGAAAACCTTACATGTAATATCACTGTACTCTGTCTCTAATTTTCTAGGTTTCTCTACCCTTATCCTCTGACTGTTTTACCAAGCAGAAAGTGAAGTCTGCACGCATCTGAAGTGCAGTGTTAAGAAATTTGTAAACTTCTTGTCTTAAGTGACGTTGTGTACAGACACGCACGTACAGAGCTGACTACATCATCTTAATGGCACCAGTGTGTTAAGGACATGATTCTGGATTTACACAAACAAATCAAAAAGAACTAGACTTCAGCACAGCAAGAAGCAAAATATTCAGGCAAGCAGCAAAACCAACAGAAAAGTTAAAGTGCTGGCAATTGTGTAGCCTTTTAAAGTTAAACCGTTGTCCACTGTCACATCTACAAACCCATTTGCAAACACATTCTGTAATGGTCCTTTACTAAATGTCAAAGTTGTTCTTCCATGCCTATAAAACAGAAACACAGCTCTGATTCTCACCCCCTCCCTTGCTCATACCTGTCTGCAGATGCCATGTTGAGACTCCCCTGGTGCATCTGACGCTGCTGCTCGCTTGCGGCATCACCTTATATAAATGTGACTAAAAACAACCTCTCAGCTTTAACACTTCCAATTTCTTACAGGCCCACTGATGTTGAAAGAAAAGAACGCTGAACTTCTTTAGTGTCCCGAAGAACGTAACAGTGCCACCAGATTGGCATCTGAGTCCAAATTTCTCAGGCTTTGGTTCAGTACAGCTTTCAGAGCACACTCCTGGTGGGAGGCACGCCCAGTTGCGTCCCTGCTCAGCCAGGCTCTGCACCAGTTTCGTCCCTTCCCTTGACTGTATTTCAATAATAGAAATGATTTGCATGACCAAGAGTCACATTTCCAGTTTGGCTCACACCTGTGTATCTCTGAAAGCATCTCTTCTGCCTCAGCATCTCACACCCAAACAATTCACCTGTGTAATGGACACCAGAGAAGTTCTGATTTTCAGTGTGACAGCTGCTGGCTTCTCTCCAAACTCTTGTTGTCTCTGGCTCTAGAGGTACCCAACCAATTTAATTCTTGCTCATGCGACGCCTGTCACCACCAGCACCAGATACTTGGATTGTGCCAGCAACCACAAATGGGAGCTGGGAACACTCCAAACCGATGCAGTCTCTCCCATCACACAGCAGGGAGAGCTGCCCCAAGCTCTCAGGGCCAGGGCTGGGCAGGTACCATCTGCCACACAAATCCACACCAGTATGTCCTACTGGTGCATTCACCTCTCCTGGTGGTGTTCCTTCACAGCACGAGATGCCTCAATGGAACTTCTGAAATATGGAAGTTGCACAAGTAAAGTCTTTATCATAAATCTGATAATTAACCTGCATAACTAATTTCCCTCCTGGCAGCAGGCATAGGTTGGAATATATAGTCTATTCAATAACTACTGAGAGAAGACTTCTATATTTCATGTTTACTTTAGACAAGCACAAAAACCTTTGGACAAAGGGCCTCAAAGAGTCAAATTCCTTGCAGTTTCAACAGAGCACCCTGAATAATACATAAAGCAGCTACGCTCTTATCCCTAAAACCACAGGTGTGAACCAGATGTCATGCTTATCTACTCTTGAGATTACAGCAATCACACACCTTCAGAATATAAAGTAAGGTTTAGATCAAGAAACCTGAAATATATTAAAAGTGTGGCACTGAAGTTAAAAATTCAAATATTAACCTAGAAATCTCTGATTCATTTAAAAGTCTGTTTATACCCTATGTTCTGTAAAAGTTGTATTTCTTTTATTTAACCTTTTTATAACAAGATGTACTATGAGTCACAAATCTGAGATAAAACTATTTGCATAAATCTCAGTATCGGTAAGCAAGATTTCCCCAAACAGATTTTTAAATATACCACCACCTATTAAACATGCATCATGGCTCAAGAAACAGAATTAAAGTTAAAGCCCTAACTTAAACTTCAAACTTTCCTGTTATTGTACTAAAGGTTTAGAAAAGGCTGAGCATATGCTGTACTCAAATATTGAAAGGAGATTAAATCCAGAAATGTACCTCAAAGAGAATTTTAAAGTAAACAATACACAGTAACAAGAAATGGTACAAATGTGCTCTAACCATACAGCCTTGATCATAACCAGTCACCTAAGAATGCATAGCCAGAGGATTATTCCAAAATGTTCAGTTTTAAGAAAAATTAAAATTTCCTCACTCAACAAGCGAACATAACTAATATATGTGTGTGTGTTGCTGAGGACATTTCACGAAAAGAACAACATGGTCCTTCTCACCAGATGCACAAAACATCCTGCCCCAGAAGATTTCAAAGGTCATACTCCCATTGCAGTATTTATTCTCTTAAACTAGGTCCAGGCACCACCTCCCGACTCCCGTGTTGACACCTCAGGAGTAGCAGTGATTGCTGCAAGGGTGAGGGTCTGTTGTCCATGAAAGAGGGTTCATGTCCTACTTCAGTTTTTGCTCAGCTTTCCTCCTCCACCTTGGCTAGCTTCATTCTTTAATCCAGCATTGTAGTCTCCTTCCACAGCATCCCCTGTCAAACACACACACACTCCAAAGGCTGTGAGCAGCTAATGCTAACACTTCACTAAGAGAAGTCTGCTAGGTCATTTTATGACAGAAATATTGCAGGTTTGTAATTAGAGCCCTACATATGAAGGCCTGTGTTTACTCAATAATCTCCACATTCACTTAACAGATGCATGCATCTCCCTCTCTAGCTGTAGAGGAAAGGTGGTGAATGTGACCTGAATCCCAACAGCTGTAATGTCACCCGCTTGATCCTGAGAGAGTTGAACTACCTTGTTCACATACCAGTATTCACCAGTGACCCAGAGCCTCAGCCTGCCCTCCAGCAGCAGGGCCTGCGACTTGAAGGGAAAAAGCATCCAACATTTTGGCTCATTCATGTCAATAAAACAGAGTATGAAGAGTCGTAGATTAAGGTGTTAACATGACCCTGTCTGAATAGTGAAATTTGGTTTGAGTTGAGAGCACAGACCCAGGCTGCTCAGCTCCATGGCAGCACTAATGATTTAAACCTTTATAACTTTTAATTGAAGATATAGGAGAAAAGTTCAGAACAGTATAAAAAATTAAAGAATTTCAAATATAAACAATTGAGTCTTCCAGCTTCACCTATGCCTTATCGCCATCTCTGTTAGCAAATGGGTTTTTCTTACAAAAACAATCTATGGATATTATTAAATGTGGTGAAAAACATTCTCCTTCAGAAAATCAGGTGAGACAGGCCACATCTAGTTCTGGAGTCCAGTCCTAATTTCTGCAGAAAAAATCATGTAACAGCAAAAAGAAAAGAAGTGCACAGCCAGATAACAGCTTCTGTGACTGATACTTGCAACTTCATTACTGTGGAAAGCAGGCAATGAAAGTGGCTGTTATCAGCCACTTCAACACCTGGTAACTCCTATCAGGTGGCACAAGACACAGCTTTTCCCTGCCTTGCCAGGCTCAGGATCACAGCAGCACTGTGAAAGGGAGTGTGTCTGGGCTCACTGTGCCAGGCTTGTATTGAACAGATGGAGGAAAGAGATAGGAAGGAAAACAACAGAGATGGGGGAAAGAAAAGGACAAAGAAAGAAAAGACAGCATCCCTACCTCTCACACCAAAGGGCTATTAAGTCTTTGCTGAAACTGGTGGTAGCTCTGGTAGCTTCCGGTAGCCCTGCTACTCCGAGCAGTTCAAAACGCATTCAGGATCATGACTGGCTTTCTTTAACACCCAGTGGTTGCTGGGTTGGCATTACAGGGTCCTGGCATCCCAGGAGATTGTAAAATTCAAGTATTTCAGTTTGTCTCCTTCCCTTCACCAGTTATCATCTGGCCCTTTCACGCCCAAGATCTCCCATCCCACAGCCTGGCAGCCAAGGGCTACAGGCAGCACCAGCATATCCATCAATTATGTCCACCAATCTTTTACAAAACACCAGCCTGATCTGCTAATTTCCAGCTCCATTCCCTTCTCATTTAGGCACATAGCTCAGAAGGTAATTTGATGGGTTTTCGATTATTTCAAGCTGCCCTCTTTCTGCTGAGTTTCTTAACAATGCTCCACACAGATCCTGTGTAGAGCAGTGTGGCCATGTATATTGTCTAATACTCCAGGCACCAGCAATATAGCTCTGAAGAGCCCTCATAAAACATTTGATTACGGCTACAGGTGCACCAGGCACTAATGGAAAGTAAATCAAGACATGGACAAACAGCAACTGTTCCCTTCGCTATACCCCTGCAGCTTCCAGAAAGCTTCAGAGGCCTTTCTGGCCTGGAAGCTGCACAAGGACCATCCTTGATTGGTGTGTCCAGAACTCTGTTAAATCCTCTTTCCAACCTGTATTTACTGCTGACTGCTAGCAATTCATTTCCCAAGGGGTTCCACAATTCACGATCTTTGACACACTGCCAGAAAAGTGTTCCTGTCCATGGAATGTACATCTTCTGTCTTTCTGGACTCAGAACCTTAGCTATACCATGAAGCATAACAAGTAACATTTATTTAACTTCGTTGAAATTTCACAGCCCTGTGTAATCATGCGCCCAGAGTCATTTTTTCCAAGCTGAGATGTAACAACTATTTACCTTTTTTTCTTGTCACTGAAGGCCCTCTATTTTTTTGGACATACCCAGAACTTTTTAGGATGGGCAGTCAGAACCACTCAAATAATATGTCCCATGGAGTAAAGATTTTTCCTGTTGATCGCACTAATTTCCTAATAATTTCAAATCTTCCTCCTTGCCTTTTTGCTACTGCTGAGCACTGAGCTCAGATGTTCAGACAGCTCTCTGTAAGGAATCCAGGAATACTTCCTTGAGTGGCAACAACTACTTTAATGTTCATTACTCTATGTGCAAGTCAGAGTCTTCTTTCTAACCTAGTTAAACTAGAAAATGAGATTTATATGATCCTGCTTTGTGTGTGTGTCTGCACATGACATGTCAGACCTTTATAATAATTTTAGAGTCCATTGACAAATTTGATCAAAACCCAACTGCTCACTCGCGTTCTCGAAGACTCAAAGACACACATGCAAGTGCCTTTGCAGTTAAGTGGCAAAGTCAAAGAGAGACCAAATGAGTTTCACAAGTATGGATCAAATATTGAAGACACTGAAGACACTCCCTGTCCTCCTTCACAGAGCACTTCATCATCATGCTCAGCATGGGCAGCAGGCACTTCACTGGCTGTCACATCCCCTCCATCAGCAATGCTACACACAGATAACCTGAGGCTTTTTTGACTTGAGAGCACTCATTTCTGCACCTGGGGACATTATACGCCACACAGTGTACCCACTTTCTTTTGCTCAGTGGGAATGCTATCAGTAGGTGCAGGTTCCCCTGAGTCACTGAGAGAATACCAGCATTTGAATCTAAGCACACATAATATTAATAGAAATCCACCATTCTGTTAAATATTGTAATATGGTAACTTTAATCATAAAGCCTCTCAGTATTTAAATACTTCAGGCACTGTAGACATTTATACAACTAGCAGTAGATGAATTTTCAAATAGATACTTCTGAGTAATTATCCTCTTGAGACAGCACCAATTGCTAAATAATGCCTCAGTTTAATAGCACGTAGCTATTATTCTGGGCACTATTAAATCTCTCAGAAATGTAACAAAGATGGTGATAAATATCTTATACTCCATTTTAGTCTTCATGTGGATGAGGAATAGGACATTCTTCCTCACCTGTTAGTTGGAGTTCAAAGAGAATTCCTTAGGAAATTAGGAGGTAGCCCCTCCTGCTTGCTCTAATAAAGCAGGGTATGCAAATTTGTTCTAGACATCAGCAAAGATTCCTTATGAGCAAAATTAGCACTCAGACTCACAGGGAAAGCTGTCTTAGCAAAACACATCAGAAGAAGAATAAGTGGATGGGATAGCTGAGTGGGAACTCCTGAGAATGCCAAAATCCTTACAGATTAGCTGGCAAGCAACAATTGTTCTGTCGCCCCAGAACATCCCTCTGTCATTCCAGGGAAGAATTGCTGAGCAAAAAAATAGAGAGAACAGAAAGAGTATTCAGTCCAAACTTCAGTGAATCAAGGCATGGCTATAGAGAGAGTTTTCAGATGAACTTGCTTTTATGTAACACACAAAGCTCTAGTATATCAGGAAAATGCAGACCTCTTGTTCATATAAAACATTAGCCTTTATTCATGCTCCCTTAAGATGCTTTTCCTAAAACTCTGCCTGCTTGCATATTACTTACCACTAATAAAAGAGTCTGAGGAAAGCAATTTGCATTCTCTGGTCACCAGAGGTCTGTGAATAGAGTGATTCAGCATGCTGCTCCACAGAAAAGCTTGCCTTTTCATGGTCAAGAGTAAAAACATGGAAGAAAACCACCTAAAAATACTTGTCTCCTCATCCTGCTACCCTCTCTCATCTCAGGGGGGTTCCAAAGCCTTTAGAGATGATGAGCTCTCCAAAGCAAACCGTGTCAGATTGTGTTTACCTTCATGCTAGTGCACAACGTCTTGATATAATTTCAAAAGAAGCCATCAACAATAGAAGCCATCTCCTTAAACACAGAAAGCAAAAGCTAAAATTACTGCAATAAAGCCAATTTGTAGCCACTAACTATCAAGTAGTTTCATCATCATATGTCAGTGCGTCATGAAACACTCCTTTTCTTAATTCCACTTTGAATGATGACTGAAAGCAAGATGAAGGATTTGATAACTTGCTGCCCAAAAATTCCCATTGTACTTTCCTCCGCATTAGAAAAAGTTACCATTAAAAAAGGAGAAAGACTAATACGGAAGTGCCAGATTTTAAGCCATGATTGAGGGCTTTACATAAAAAAAAGCTCCAAAAGTAAAGACAGTGAAGTATCTTTAGGTGTGCAATAACCCACAGCATTTTAACACATACACATACATATATATATATATATATCTCTATATATATACGTATATGTGTCACTTTGGTATATGTATATGATGAATTTCCATTAGTATCTCACTGACAACTGAAGCACAGCTGAATACTAAATAAAGCCATGTGGCTGTTCTGCTAAACCCTCTTGCGGAAAAGAAGGATGGTCTGAAAACTTTGGGAAAAAACGCATACGTGTGAGGTTGCATCACAAGCACTTCTACGGCCACTACAGGGAGAGAATCGGAGGGATGCGGTCACTCCAGAGCACACGGTCACCACACGATGGAATCACATGCTCTGGACCTGAATGTGGCCATCACCTTGACCTGTGAAAAGTCTACCTCTGAACAGCTGTATTACACTTTGCTTCAGTTTCTGCAGGTCAGTAAGTCATCAAGAGAAACAGAAGCAGCAACTTCCTCTCTCTTCTCATCCCAAAATTTACTGAGATTTAATAAATGCTTAGATAATTTTCAGAATCTTACACGGAAGAGGCATCTAGACCTGCTGGCACAAAGCTCTGGTGTATTCTGCTGTGAGTTTGTACAGATGAAGCCCTCCTTTTACGCTATCTTAGGATTCGGTAAGTGATGGCTCAGTGAGAGAGGATATGAAGGAAGTTCATGTCCTTAATAAATATAGTGACTTTATTATTCTGAATTCAAGACCCCATCTGAAGTTTCAGATCCAGAATTTCTGTATCTACAGGTCATTCCTCAGGAAGCCACACTCCCATCTGTAGATATTCAAAACCTGGTAACACTAACAGTCTCCACACCAAAAAAATCTATATATCTATCATAGCTATCTATAACTATGTGATACCAAATTTAATCTTCTAGACAAATTCAGGAGTATTCATGGACACATATACTGACTTCTGTCTCTACTAAATTACCTTTTCAGGACGTAAAGCATTTGACCCTGCAACCTGACAAGTGCCAGGTGAACGCAGTAAGTTACAAGCAGAGCAACACAGTCCAATCACTAAGTTTAGGTACATGGTCTTAATTGTATCAGGTAGATATTCCCTTTTTACCCACACACAGGTAAAACAAGTTAAAACAGTCCTGTGCTAGACAGGGAAGAATCTCAGAAGTGGGATGCTGAGAATAAAATCAAAGGTCAATCAAAGTGAGAGAGAGAGTGCTCGCTGCAGGAGGCTCACTTTGAAGCCACCCATGTGTAAACTGCTCCAACCTGGAGCAGCCTCCTTGCTTGGTGTTTGTACCCTGACAAACATGAAGCCTGGTTCAAAAGATGCTACAATCACAGAACTTCTGCACAGTATTTTGAGCTCAGAGAACCTTAACAAAGAGGCAGGAGTTCCTTGGATTGTCTCTGGCCTGTCTTGGCATGCAAACATTCCTGGGGGAAGGTAGTTTAAAGATCTAATGTACAGCAGAATATACTGCAGCCATCTTAGGGGGGATTTCCTCCTCCTTCCTTCTCTATCACAACCTGATTACAGTCACATACAAATCTGAGTTTGTAATCACTACTGTCTTGCTCTTTTCCACATTAACAGTAGCAAGGCATAAATAAGGATGAACTTGCCTGCATGGCAAAAATGTCAGGCATTTTACTAAATCCATGATATAAAGAAATTCTCCCACTGTTAGATGCCCTTTATCACATGCATGTTGCATCTCACCAAGAAATAGTTGTATGTGCATGTTTTTAAAAGGTTCAGGGCTTCCACATAAATAAACACACACAATGCGCCCACAAGCTTAGGGAAGCAATAGATTCATTTTCAGCAGGATGCTCAGAAAAACAAAGTTTTTTTTCCCCTAAAATGCATGAAATTGCACTAACTGATTGTCAGACCACTACAGCCTACTTACAAAACTCTAAGAAATTTTACCTGTTCACAAACTAGTCTTGAATGACTTCCAAAGACCTTTGTTAATGCCTGTCCCCAGAGAGGATGGACATTATGCAGGAATCCCACCTGCCACAAGAAAAAATTGATAGTTTAACATTCTTACTGTGATGCTGTTGATCCAGACCTCACAAAGAGCTACCAGGAAAGTTAGCCACAGCATCTTCTGTAATTTTAAACCCATAACAGACCCAAATAAAGCTCTATACCTGATACTTGATTATTTTTGTCTATATTTTCCTAGCATATTTCACAGATTGGCCTCCTTGTCAGTCTAGGCTTTTAAAAAAGCAGTGATTAGTTTGACCAGACCTTAACTCCCCAGATTCCACAATCTGGCCCTTCTAGGAGTTACAATTATTGGGGGCAAGGACTGAAATGAAGTTGTCAAGTGACAGTAATGGGTTCTCTTTCTCCCTTCCCCAAGACTGATGCTATTCATTCAGAGCAGGTCTATACACAAGCCCATCTAATCTGACCTGCTGAAACCTCAGTGAGACCTGGCAGTACCTCAACTGGAAAACAGTTCTAAAATTAATAATAAGCTGACCTTTCAGTTTAATGCCTTGGCTATCACAGATATCTAATGGTGCACTTTGCCCAAGTCTCACATGGACTCTGGCAGCAGGACAGGAACAAAGACAAGAATTATAGCAGATTCTTCAGTGCCACACAAATACGGCCTCTTTAAGTGCGGAGTTACAGACCAAGCAGACAATTTTATTTCGTAATATATTCTGTTTCTGTAAGGCTTGATCTCAATCTTTGCTCATTCAAAAAAAGTCTTAAGACAATTGTGTGGGAGCAAAGGCTTCTTCCCTGCTCTAGGTAAACCGATGATAATGGGCTGAGGCTTGTCCAGTGACTGCAACACTGAGGTGATAGGGGACTACTGAATGCCATTGTTTCCTACTAAGTAGGAAGAAAAACATGAATACAATATCTTAGTTTCTTAAATTTCAATTAATTATAATTCAATTTGGCAAGGCCTAACACAGGAAAATATCTTTCCTATCTTGTACACTTTTAAATGAATTTGAGACTATGTGATTAATGGAAGCTTTCAAGCTTTTAAGTAGTGCATACTATATATAAGCTTTCCTTAGATAAACGATTTCCCCAATGTGAAAATGTTAGTTTTAATGAAATGAAATAGCCTTAATTGGTTGTGATGGGAAGTAAACCCTGAGATAAACATTGCATAAATAATTCACATCCTTCCATCTGGGGAACTTCTTCCTGAACTGCAAAGTGTCTCCAATCTGAAATGCAATACACATTATTGTAGCAGCAACCAAAAAAATGCAGACTTCTTACTGCTTCTGGAGTGTAGAGCATCTGCCATTCCGGAGCTGAGTGCATATTTTAAGACATAGTTTTAGAAAGAATTTTGATTCTGGACTAAAACATTTTCTTCTAACACATGGTCTTCCACAGAACTGGTGTCCGCTGTAACCGGATCTAACTTTAACCGGATCTGTGGAAATTCACATTTCCCATGATGAAGCAAGTGGAATACGTAAATACTTCTTCACTATTTTCATTTACATCATACTGTGGCCAAGGCAGCATCCAAAAAATATTTGGAGATACAGCTGTAGCATATTTCATACTGGTTTATGCTATATGACCTTAATGTTCCTATTCTGCACTTACTACTTATTTATTTTAAGAGCTGGTCTCCTTTTCAGGAACAACTTTTCCCCTAAGGACTTGCTACACACATCTACTGCTGGCAAACACACTCAAGGTGGGTCCCCTTGTTAAAACAGAAAATACAGCTGATCACAAATTCTCTGCAGAATTTAAGGCCATAACTGCCCCTTGCACAAAAATCAGAGGGAGAACATGGAATCCGTGAAACCACAAAACCTACATTTATGCTATTTGATGCAATCCTATAAAATTCACTATGGAAAACATAAACAACCATAGCTTCTATGTGCTGATCTTTTGGATGTTGTGCAAATAAAGCCTAATAGCACGTCACAAATTATTTTGTTCTGATCACATCTCTTGTTCAGCACAGCTACCAACTTTCCCTTGGTTCCTGAAGAAAACTCAGAAAAGTAAAATTTTTCTTCAATGGTGTTATTCAGAAAAGATAACAGCCTTTCATGAAAATGATTTAAAAGATGAATACGTAAAACAAAAGCCTCTGAAGTGAAAGTGTACTATCTATACATAACTTTTAAAAGGTTTCAGTCAACAATAATGTTGATTCAAAATGTTGTTTAAAATGTTTCAGTCAACAATAATATTCTTAAAAAGGGCAACTGCTAGTGACACTTATTTTTCTGCCCATTATACAAAATAAATATAGAAGCATAATGAAAGACTATATTATGCTTACTTATGTTCATTATCACGATTTTTATAGGATCAAATCAAACAGACAATGGAAATGAGTTTTGCAGTTTCACTATGCCTTCCGGTTATCAAGTGATAATCTCCTAGCTGTTGACCATTTTTATTCCCTTTCAATGCAGACTCCAAAATAAACAACTCCAACACACAGAATAAAACTTGTAGGAATAATATCCTTCTCTCTCTGCAAAAGCTTACAGAGGTTCTCACAGAACAGGGCTGGATATAATGGTTCAGAGGATTCACTCAGAGCATTTCCTTTTTTTCCAGCAAAGCACAAGATATTCTGGGACTGGACTCAAATGGCAGAGCTTACTAAGGCCGCCTCTACTCACTCTGAAGTCTGCTACGCTCGAAAGGTTTCTCCTGGCTTGGGTAGCTCTTAAATATGGAGAAGTGCTACTGGATGAGTCACAAATCATTTAACAGGATTCTGCTCTGCTTCCATAGAGGCACGAGCAATGCTTGCAGTTTTAATACCTATCAAAGAGCATCAGAAAGGTGCTGAGATTTTCCACCCATGGAACGACAAAGAAAGGAAACAGGGATTTGACATGCCAGGATTTTTGTTGTTTCCTTTTACTGGAGAAAAGCACCTAAAATACCTGAACCTTTTGCATGTCACTCTATGTAATTAGCCGCTTGAATTATTTGGTTTTCTCTATTATTTTCATGCAACACGAGAAAGGGGGAAAGACAGGGAAAAAAAAGGAATTTTCAAACCACAACAGCAAGTTAGGGTGACTCAGAACAGGTACCAATTAGGAATGGTGAGTAAATGTTTTGAAACCGCCTCGATTCCACTTGGTGACATCTGCGTTAGAACAGCTTAAACAGAGCGGATGTGCATGAAACCTCCTTTAAGTTTCTTCATTCTCAAAATCTAAATCTTTAACACTCAGAGCAGCTCAACAGGTTTCGAAATACAAGGAAAAGGAAAAGCAGAAAAAAAATAACGGAAGCCTTATGCTCAGAGTAATTTTGCAGAAAATCCCCAATCCACAGAAAAACAATTTCTTAGAACTTACATTTAATGTTAAGGGCTATTCAGGAAATACAAAATGGTTCTTTTAAATATTTAAACATATAAACAGTGACTGAGAAAGCATTTCTTATTAAGCATTTTTATGGTTACAGCTACTTTGCTGCTGAAAAAGCAACTACTTATAAAAATAAAGCTAATATTTATGGGCACTATAACTCAGGAAGGGACCTCTTTTATAAGACATTTACTGCAGCAGCCATTGCAGCTGAATCATGTTAATGCACAAAAATGAGGGGTTTTTTAAACTCAGGCTAGCGTTTAACAACTTTAAGTAAATGATAGCATATGAAATTAAGTTTCAACAGTCGTAAAAAACAGAAGAGCAAGGACCCAATCTGTGAGTTGTTGATTATCCTCCCACTGTGTAAGCGCCTGCAATGGGGCCAAGAAGTGGGGAACACTGTGACCACCACAAAAAGAGATGATTTACAGAGCTGTGCAGGTAATTAACAAATTACTGTGCACAGGCCACCTCTCCTTGAGTGGCTGTAACGCCTGCAAGTTCAAAACTCCCCTTTGCATTACTCTCCCCCAGCATCAAGAGCTGGATACAACACATCTCCTTTTACAACCACTGCAGGAAAAAACACTCCATCGTCCAGGTTCTCTGGGAGTTATGTCCTGATGTTTTTCTCCTCTCCTTGGTAACTGCTGACAGCCTCATTTGTGAAAACTTCTGTTCTACTGCACCCATTACCAAAAGACCTAATTACAACAGTAGAGAGATATCCTTACAGACCTTGATGGCATGACCTTTAAAGTACAAGCTCAAGGTCATACTTTAATTCACCCAAAGTCCCCAAGATTATTATTTTACAACGTATGCAATAATCAAAGCCATGCTTTAGGGTTTGGCAGACAAGCTGTTCTGTCTATCAGAATAACTCACAGATGGTATGTATGTGACACAACATATTCATCATGTTATATTCTTAGTATATGCAATTTTCCCCCTTGCTAAATTTTCCAGCGTTCAGCAAGGGTTCTAAGAAACTGCCAGTGCCTTGGAAGAGATACCCTTCCAGCCTTGTTGTCTTTAAATTAACTGAATAAAGAAAGAATCTAAGGTTGAAGAAACTCATTCTCCTGTGTAATTCTAAAACATACTGAATTTGATTTTTTACCTTAGGTACTATTTTTTAACTTCTATTTTGTAGCTCATGTTTATTTTCTGTACTTCACATATTGTACTTTCTTTTTACTTGCTGTGTGCCATATTGTTTTTGATTTTGCTCTTCTGCTTATTTATGATCCTTTTTTGACCAAAATCTCAGTAAGATTAGCTTTAGGGGCATTTGAAGATCTTTTTTTACAGGTAGTTGCATGCATAAGTGAACCATTAAAATGGCAGTTCAGTGAATCAAACTGAATGACAACAAACTAAAATGAGCAGAAAGATACCTAAAGCAACAAGCAGATTACTTTTTTTTTACTTATTTGTAACGCTGCTTTTTTCCTCTCCTTGAGTACTTTTGATGAAATAAAAAACAATAAAAAAAAAAAAAAATACTGGGATGAATTTCCCATCCTGAATACCACACAGTTTTTATGTAGGAAAACGCACAGAGGGAAAATGCACCCACACAAGGTCAAGTTTCAGATGCTGGCCCAGCAGCCTGTTTTAAAGCTCATCATTTGGAGGAGTGAACCACCAGGCACAGGCAAGAGTTTATGAAAATAAACTTCCTGCTCCTGATTTCTGTTGCTTCCGTTACATCTGTCTGACATTTACTCCCTCTTTACTTGTGTTTTAGAGCCTCAAGAACAAAAGTCACCTCTACCAGTAATCTTTGCTTTGCAAAATGTGCTGGCTTGGGTTAGTCCTTTGTTAAATGAGGACAAGAGTTGACAGAAAAATTACTGAAAATCAGGTTCTCTGCTCTGGAAAGAGCACACCAACATAGCCAGCAAACAATCCACCACTTTTTTTGTTACAGAATGATAAATATCATTGCCATGATCAGAATTTTACAATGGTTTTCAGTTTTTTAGCTTTTATGCTGAAAACCAAAGCATTAATAAAGCAATTCGAGTAGTAGGCATGTAACTCCACAAGTGTCAGTAGCAAGGCTTCACATATGTCACTGTGCAGTAATAAAATGGTTCATATATAGTGCCAGCACTGGATGTTACTATTCGTTTTTTTAATATGAGGAACTAAAGACAGGAATGCAAGCAAATCGAGGAGAAAAATGAAGGCAATTCCAATTTATCATTTCCCCTAGTGACATTTTAATGCATTATTACAATTATTCTAGATGTCCTCAAAGGACCATCACACCAGCTTTTTCAGACTTCATTTTTCACCAAGTAAAAATTTAACAAGCAATCTTTCTGAAAAGTTCGGATCTCTGAAGGGGCAATACCTGTTCATCTCACTGACTTTGTGGAAACAAGGCTACTACACACACTGCGATATGAGGTGTGTTGTGTTACAAGAGCCTCTTTCCATTACCTTGTACCTTCACTGACCTTCTTCAGTTCTGCATTTTCAGAAACTGACTGAAAATATGGCACGAAAAATGTAACAGCCAGGCTGGGGGAGGGGGGGAGGGTCTGATTGTGTGTGGAGGAGAGGTGCTGGGGGATTTTTTTTAAGCTATAAAGTTACTTTAATATTTTTTCCATTTCACAGCAAATGAGTAAAATAACCTCTTCTGTCTCAGCATAATTAGTTCCCCAGTCCTGGCATACCTAGGAGCCTCGTGTTGTTTGGGGTGCTGTTTGCCAGGGAACACTTAATATTCTCATCTATCACATGAATCAATAAAACATAACCCTGTTTTTCACAAGGTGGCAGTGTATTAGGAAGAGTCATATGGGCTGAGTTAATTTAAAAGTAATAGACTGAAATTGTCCACATTACTTTTATTGAACTGACAGAGCAGGCCCACTGCTTCTAAGAAATTAATCCCATTTCATGGAATCACAGAGCAAGGCCATAAAAGTTACCTGTTTATCTTAAAAAATAGTGAAAAAAAAATTAAGCTCTGGATTCTACTTCCAGAATATGGGAATTTTTAAAAGACAATACTCAGGAAATGAATAGGAGAACTAGAGCTCTTCCAGATTGATCATATAGCCATTGATCATCAGGGAAGAAGCATCTTTCTGCTGATAACAAAAAGGTCAAAACCTGAAAATAAGCTTCAGGCACCTCTGACATGTATGAAAGCGAGGAGTGGAGTTCACATTAATTCTCTTAATCCTCAATGGAAGGACGGGGTCCCTTCAGAGGGCAAATGATCCCAAGGGCTTGGTGACCCTCGGGACAGTGCAAGCCATTACTGAACGAAGTGGAAAACCAGGGACCATGGTTTGGTCCATCTACCCAAGCTGGTCCTAAGAGGACAAAATCCCAGCAATGAATTCCCCCCAAACCGAGAGCACGCAGGATGGTCACTGCTGGATTGTGCTGGGGGCCTTCTGCCTGCAACACTAACTCAGTCCCCCACCTCAGCTATGTCTGGGTTTGTTAACACCTTGTACTTTAAAATGTTTTAGTATTTTGTCCCGGACACATTCATACAGCACAGGAGACAGGGGAGGCACAGTGCCAGAGAGGAGGGGTGAGCATTGCAGACAGGAGCATTAGCAGGATGTGTCAGCAAAGCAGATTTCACTTTCCATAATACCTGTTTTATCATCACTGGACCCATTACAGGAGGTTACCAGGCAGGAAACCTTCACTGCAGGAGACAGTGATGCACTTGTCATAGCATCCCCACACCATGTCTGGAAATTCTGACCTTTGTTTTCCTAGAAGCTTCATCCTTGAATTGATAAATTTTGTCAGATGTGAAATTAAAATCTTCAGCACCAAAAATATATTTGCATCCAAGGATACATGTCATTTCTCATATTCTGGTATTTAAATCATTTGACTTTGAGTGAGATATGGGAGAAATTTAAGTTTCAGTACATTTTAGTCTCCATCATGTCAAATTTACAACCCTGGAGTAAATCACACTGCCAAGACAAATGTCTTCACTTAAATCAGATTTGTTGCTTCCTTCCATACTTCAGAACATTAATAAAATTGGAGTTCTAGTTCATAATAATAGTTTCATCCTCACTGTGCCAGAAAAACCACAAAAAGTTCACAGGAACCTTAATTCACCCTCCCCATGCTCATTTCTCTAGGTTGAATAATTCTAATTTTTATTAGCTGTGTGAACGTATGTGCATCTGACTCAGATTGTTACCAGCATGCACACAGACGGTCCAGATATACCAAGATTTGCTTTAAATGCCTTCTCTAAATGCTGTTCTTATCTTCAAGCTTCCCGAAGATTGTAGTCATTAAAATCAAGAAAACAGCTCACTGGGAAAGGGGCAAAAGCACATGAAAGCAAGCAAAAATGGCAGGGATGTTTACAGCTCACTGAAATTACTTGACATTTCTCCCACAGGTAAAATAAATTTCGAACAATTGTTTTTCTTTGTCATCTTCCCAACACCTCTTACATCTGTGCTCTCAACAGAACCACGACCCTCTTTCACTTCTGGATCTGATGCCCAATTACAGGAGCTGCTGCTGAAGGGGATTACGGATCTAGTCCCTCCAGCAGATGCAAAGGAGATGATTGTTTTATGTTCCGCCATTGCAGCACCACCCTTGACCCCAGTCAGAGGCCAAGGCACATTGCTTTAGTCTTTATGCAAAGTTAAAAGGCAGGCCCCCACCAAGGCACACAGCACTGAGCCACGGTGGCACAAGGGGGTAAAGTGCACTCGTGCAACAGCAGTTCACAGAGCAGAGACCTCATCACGTTAAAAAAGGAGCATCTCTTGAAGCTGTTTTTTTGACCCATTGCTTGACTAATCATCATTCGTAAACTTAGACACTAACATAGATGGGGCAAATAACACAAACCTGGATTTCTGGCACAGAACAAGGAACATGAATGCATCATTCTAAGCACCACCCATGGAAACCCCTCTGACACGTGTGGCTCCGGCATTACACATGGCTTGTCAGGAGCCCTCCCTAATGGGAGGCACATGTCAGTGGAATGTTGCTGGGAACTCTGTGTGATTCAAAACGCTTATTGCAGCATTATTACAGCAATCTTTCAGCATGCTTTTACTCCCCAGCCTCTCCCCATTTTAACAAAACAATCCTAAGCCTGTACTGACAACGGGGTTTAATAAAAACCATACATTTAATGATGAGTGTTTGGTCATGCATGGGAGATTTGTCTGGAAGCAGGATCACTTCTCTCTAGGAATATGACAGGAGATTAAATCATTAAAAATGTATAGTCTGTAATTAGTTTATCATTGCCAGAATTGCAGGAATATTTTCCAACACAAAACTGACGCCACCAGCAAAACATCATTTTGAAAGATCAGTGTTGCTGAGATATCAAAGAACAAAGTAATTAGGAGATAGCAGGCACACTGTTCTCCTCTGTACTTCTTTTTTACTTCCTTTTTTTTTTTTTTTTGTATACATAGACACATATATAGACATAGATAAAAACTATGTAAGTCACTCCTTATAAAGCCAACCAGTGATGGGACGGACTCTGTCAGCCACAGAAAAACTATTAGTGGTTGTCTTAACTGACATGGTGATGTAAGATTATTCTGAAGCATCACCATCTTCGAAGCCTTGAGGATTTATACTAACTGCATAATTCTGGGGAAAGCAGAGAAAGCACCACAAACAGGATCTTGGTATTAGTTAATTATAGTACTGCAATATTTTCACCGGAGGCATTTTAGAAATAAACTGCAGTCCAGTGATGCTGTTTGTATTGCAACAGTTAAGGTGGTGTCAGACCATAAATTATAAACCTCATTTTTCAGAGTTTATGACAGGGCTATAAAAAAAGGAACCAGCCCTAACCAGTTTTCTTTTATGACATAAAAAATTAGCTATTTGAAAGCTATACATTTATGCATTAGTTCAGTGATTTCAAATGGTTTGCCCCCTCCCACACTCCCCTCTTTCCAGCATGGACAAAGTGATGGTCACATTTGATGGCCACTCTCCTCTTCCTCCATACTGTGCCCCAGTCCCTCAGATGTATTGCCACTTAAAATCAAATTATTTTGCTTTCCAGTGGGAATCAACAATCTTATGTGAGTCAGCATCCCTGGACAACTCTTTGTATGTATTTAGTAAGGAAATATTAAAACTGTCATTTTCAATACGAGGTTCACAGACCCCTGGGGGACTAATTTAAAGGGGTCTGGAGAAGATAATTAAGAAAAGTCAGCCTACTGTCAGTAGGCTTAAACTCATTGAAAAAGGGCTGACACTTCATCAGGAAAATGTCTAGGAGACTCACAAAAAAGGAAACAAACGCAAAAAACCTAAAACCAAAACCAAAACCCTTCACTGAAATACTAGGTTTTTTTTTTTTCCAAGGAGAATATGAATTTAAGGAAGCGCAGAGGGCTGATGTCAGCTTCCAGTGCAGAGTTTCACTGCAAAGCAGATGTCAGCCCTACAGGCTCAGAGCTCACATGCAGGACCCAAAGCAGCAAACGCCAGCTCCGCCTGCAAATGGAGCAGGGAATTCCCACCATATCCACGGCTCCGCGGTGAGGCCACCACCTCACCGAGCTGCCACTGAGCCTCCACCTCCTGCCTGTGCGCACGGACAAGTGGAGGCAAACATGTCCGCTCAGCACCCTTTTGCATTGGAGCTACTTTCTGGATCTTGGTTTCTTTGGAATTGTGCATCAGAGGAAGAAAATGTCCCCATTTTTAATAGAAAAAAGAAACTGTCCTTGCCTCAGCTTACCAGTCCTTTGTCCCTTCTGACTGTGGTGGGACAGCCTGCCTGGCAGGCATCTTTCTCTTTTTAGAGACCCCTTTCTACAAGACAGGAGGGTATGAACACAGACATATACCAATGGGGCCAGGAGGAGAGATCAAGCTTTTCCGGGGCTAACAATTACCTTGATGCTTGTGGGCTTGACTTTCAGGAACTGAGGAAGCCACCATGTATTGACTTGAAATTATCCAGAGCCATGTGCCAAGTCCCTTTCCAAATGGGACACAGGATCCTAAGTCACTCAACACCTTTTTAATATACTTCCCTCTGCTCATTAATATTGCCAGAGCTTTATGCAAGCAAGTCTTTCAGCATACAGCTTGGTTTTATACATGCTTTTCAGGTAATAGTGAAAATACAATCATTTCACATGACCATTCACATGGCACCGACACTTTATGGGTGCACAAACATCCTTGTTCTATGAATTATATATATGTATGTATATATAAATGAGAGAGAATGCAGAGGAAAATCACTTATCAGACATTAGTCACAACTTCTTGAAAGGGATACGATATTTCCGTTTGAAGCGCACTTTAAGTACTTTAAATTGACATAGTGAAACCTCTTCAACATCATTAACCTGGACTGAAAATAATCAATAAATAATCATTTTGCATGTAAGTAGGAAAGACAAATGTCTGATACATTAATTGTGAAACCCCTTCTGTACTAATGGTTGCCATAACCTAGGGGATCGATTCCATTATGGATATTTACACAGTGACCTATTAGGAATACACGGAAGTATCATTTTTTACATTGATTATCCATCCTTAAAACAGATAGTAATGTATACTTAAATGCTTGGATTGCAAAAATAATTTTTAACCTTTGTATGTACTCTTTGTTGAAGAAGAAATCGTTTGAGCATCATGGTATGAAGGACGCAAATTCAATTTATGTCTTAAGAAGAGACGACAACTATGAATGCACATAAGAAAAAAACCTCTGATTTGTAATAGCTACCTAGATCACAAAGGTTTTTTATCTGAACCCAAGCAAACTATACAGACATTGCTGGGGAACCATAAAATAAATCCATATCGAACTTTTGCAAATTCTATCGCCTTTTGAAAATGCCTGAAGCAAAACTCCCCTTCTGAACAGCTCCAGTATAAACCAACATAAACTCTAATCTGTATGCCTGATGCTGGAGGCAGAACATCTTAATTTAACAAACCTGTCCTGTGTCAAGTTTCCACAGTAAATAGCAGAACTAATGGGGAGGCAAGTGCAAATCCAGCCATGAGCTCACAAACAGCCCAAAGGTTACACCTGAGGAAGATGCCCTCCAGCCACTGCTGCCTGCACCCCAGGGCACGGCACCTGCCTGCCCTTCTGGCTTTGGGCAGGGCCACCATGCCACCAAGGAAAGGAATAACCTCCTCTTTGTGCTCCAAAGGAGAAAAAGTCCAAGGGTTACAAGGCTAGTTGGGAATGAGCAGCTGGAAATGGAAGCAAGGCTATTATCAAGGCTCTGAGCAAGTCAAAGGCTGCTGCAAAGCCTACGCCCTCTGTCTAGGGAAGACAGTGGTGGTGAAATGTTGTAGCCACATCGAGAGGACAAACACTTGTGGCTGATGATGGTCACTGCTATCTGGAGAAAGTGGAGAGGGCTTAACCTGGGACAGCAGCTTGTTCGTAAAAGCGAGGTCTAGTCATCTTCTGCCAAAGAGGAGAAATGGCTTCTTTTATTTGGCTCTATGTAGAGCTCTTGCCAGAAAAGAAAGGGAAAAATAAACTACAGCCTTCTAGTACATTTAAAACAAGCTGTCACTAAGATAACCAAGCCCCAAAAAAGGCACGTAGTACCCGCTCTTAGCAAATTCACTTACTGATTATCAAATCAATTTAGCGATTCAGCGAAGTGCCTGTCATCCCTCAAAGCTGTCGCCACACCTGTCAACAAAACCAGGCACCAACTCCTCTGTTAAGGACATAACGTGTCACATTGAAGGTCCTATTCAAATCACAGCTTCCTGCCAGTTCTGATCTCCTCCTCCATCTTTCATGCCCTAATCTTCTTAAAATGAACAAAACCCACCGGTTTTGAAAGTGCTGAATTTTCCACCTGCCAGCGAGGCTGCTGGCAGCACAGCGGGGACAGCAACAGCCCTGCAGTGAAGCACCTCTCAATAACAAGAGGCAAAGGTACAATAATTCCTCCCAGGCACTCAGAGAGCAGCCATTGATCTTTACAGTCTTTATCATAAAAATGATTTTTTGGTAATGCTGTTAGATAAATAGGTCTTTTTCAACATGAGCTTCTCCCTTGCTAGAGATGGCACATATATGTGGTGCAGTCAGTGAAGTGATATTGTCCTGTTGAATGTCTCCTGTCCTTCACAGCAGATATCATCAAAAATAAAATTTCCAGTCCATTTCAATTTATCCAACACACATGCAGTTCAGGAAATCTGGTGAGTATACTCAGAGGAAGAGACCTAAATCTCTTGCCATACTTATCTACAGTTTACTTATTTGCATCGGCATTATTTCAACCTACTTCTGGGTCCTGGGATGTGTATCACAACCCCACAAATAGTTCTCCACAATGTGAAGAGATGTGGACCAGCAGGAAACATTAACGGAAAGAAGCAGCATCATGTTTAACCCAGCAATAATTTGGCATTATTAGAGCCTGGGTACAATCTCAATCTACAAAAACAAAATCTCAGCTGTGCCCAGCTCCCGCCCCTCCCCTCTCCATGAGGTCAGCAGAGCCAGCATCAGGGAAGCTCTAAATTCAAAATAACTCTTGCACAAAACTCCCTGCCATTGTGAGCACTGCAAACTCCTGAACCTGTTCAGTATGAGGCTCCATTTTAATCTTCTGAGCATCCTTTCTTTTTAAAGCATAAGCAGATTAAGCTCACTAGGCATCTTTCTTCAGCAATCACCGCAGACGCATTAAAATACAGCAAATGAAGAAGGTCCGATAAGGCTGTAATGAATGCGTTATCTCAAATCCCAGATTGCTATAACTTTAAAGAAGAAATGAAGCTAAGAACAGACTTTAAATACTGTTTCAAGGATAAAGTATTGATGTGTTGATCTTATGAGTGCCATTATCAGATGGCTATCTCTGGGTGTCAGGTGAATCCATTCACTGCTAGAAAGACCAACCAGGTTGTCAAAGACTGACAATTATAATTCCTAATTATTTCTCTCCTACTGCCCCTTTTCGGTTCCAGCTTCTGACTGCTGCCAAATTATTCCTTTTAGTGTTACCAGAATGTTTTCCACTGCTACCTTACTTAAGTATGATGGGAAAACATCTGAACTAACTCTTCTAATAGTGCAGCAATATTATGTCAGGGAGGATGCGTGGCAAGTTTTAAGCAAACCAAAATGGTTTGCTAGGAAGCTTTCTTTGAAACGAGAGCATTTATTTTTTGCTTTTCTTCTGCAGAAAATATTAATTTCCTCTGACATGGTCTCATGTTCAAACTTCTCAGAGCTGAGAGCTGCATCTGAGCTTTCATATGGTTCAAACATATTTTGCATTTCTTTTCTTTAAAATGGACCAACACAACAGCCATTTGAACTACAAGAATCCAGAAGTGGATGTTTTCAGTTTCTTGAAATACCAACTTGTAACACTGTAATCCTGCACCCTGGAAATACAGCAATTCCGTTCCAGGGGACACACAGCTCAATGCAGACATTCACAATGCTACAAAAGGAATAGAAAAGGAACATTTTATCAGAAGCAACATAAGGAATATCAATTTTCAGACTTGACCAACTTGGGGTCTTGGTCTTGCTATTGCTAAACTGTCTGATAAATCACCATACAGTTCAGTGGGAGGGCTACCAGGCTTTCAGAAATGGTATTCCAGTAACAACAGCCTGTAGCTTCCAGTCTCAGTGAGTAAAGAGCTCATGCTTTAACATGAGTGACTGATATGTTCGAAGGTCTCTACTTCAGTTATTTGCATTTTTCCTAGTAAAACAGGGAACAAGGGGAATATTAGATGAGGTTGAAGAGAAAGACATGACTACAGATTTGAGGATGGGTGACTCAATTTATGTGCAGGAAATACTGGGTTTTACTTTTACTCTCTTGAAATTTCATCTTTTGAATGTTGCTCATTAAGTGAGTGCTCACATTCCTGCCTCCCAAACAGAATGAGAGCTCTCAAGCAAAGAATTTCAAATGAATCTTTTTCAAAATTTCCCTGTTATTGCCTATCTCCTATTTTGAACTGGATGTAATGACAATTCTTTTCCTTAAGAGACATTACCGTCCTGTCTAGAACATGCCACCTCAAGATCAAATGTGTCACTCAACTGTCCGCAAGCCACCCTCTCCCTCAACAGCACTAACCTTCCCTAGGATGATAGAGACCACAGAGAAAGGAGCACAGAATTCCCCACTCAACCAAAGTTGATGAGAAATTAAGCAAAAGAGGCTTTCCTCTTCTTTTCAAATGAATTTTGTAATTTTGACTACTCATCTAAGGGTAGTTTTGCATTTTAAAAAGTTAAACCTGCTACTCTTTGAAAACCCCTTGAGCACTGCATGCAGGCATTGAGTATTGAATTTGTTACCTTATTTGTAGGCACTACCACCCTGAAGGAATGGAACGGCTTTATGCAGGTGTAAAAATCAACTACAATCACCCTTACAGCAGTCTGGTTAAGGTACAGAGCAAACAAAAGCACCGCTGCAGTTCTGAACTTCAAAACACAGAATGTAGTAAAAACGTATATAAGAGCAAAAATGACAAAATTAAAGAAATTTCATCCATTTATGGCATGATCAAATCCCTAAGATCTCTCTCTCCCTTTCATAACAAATGTATGATAGATGTTGTATTAATGGATGTTTTAAATTCTCAAGTAAGTTTGCTTCTCCACCCTATATTTGGTGCCCAAGAGTGTGTAAAAAAGTCAAATTTGCCCCCAGTCCCAGAGACGAATGATTCCTCCTTAATTTATTAGGGAAACACTCTCAATCTTCCTTTCCTGGACAACTAACAGTCCCCTCTGGAGAAACTAATGCTCTTTTGGCAGAGCAGGTGCCATTTTCTGTGCTTGAATAAACCATGAAAAACCTGTTAGCCCACTGTAGGGGGAAAAGCTCTTTCCCACCTGGTAATGGTATTTCTAGCTCCGGTGGGAAGCCTAAATTTGTATTCCTCATGCCTGTGTAGATCAGAGCTATGTTTTACTAAAAAACCCTACTGAACGGTCATTGGCCAACAACAGCCAAGTGTCTTTGTGGGATATGCTAACAAAGGCAGTGAACACTGAAGGCAGCTGCAGGCATTTCCTGGAAATACCAGCCCACTTTGTCTCCTCTCTGAAGCCAGAGGATAAAGGAAAGCACCTTCTGCGGACAGCCAGCCTAGATGGGACAGTGACAGAAAAGGGCACTATTGGCCTTTTGTGGAATGTGCTGAAAAGCCCAACTATTTAGGGAATAAAGAATTTTTCTTATTAAGCCATGTAGAGAAACAGGAAGCAAGAGGACACATATTCAGGGATACAACTATTTTCACCAAATTGCTTTTTCTTTACAGAAAGACAAGAGTCTCAAAGCATAAGCAAACACATACATTTTTGTTTCCAACTACTTGATTTTTATTTCATTTCTACCAGACAGTAAACTCTACCTGTGTTTTAGATCCTTTTTCAACTTCAGTTAACCTTCCCATCTTGTCTGGAAATACAATGCCTTTGAACTGGGGAAATAACAAGGACTATGCTCATACTGCTGCCTGATCTCTAACATCATGTAATACTTTATCATAGAAAAAACCAAAGCGATTCATCCCTGCAAACCCTGCAGTTACAGCAGTAGCCCTGCTGTATCCCAGAGCACGAATTCCTCTGGGGCAAGTGCTGCACAAACCCAGCAAACAGATATTCTTTGTCCCAAAGAGCTTTTAGATTCAATATAAGAAACTGCAAAGGGATTCAGGTAGAAGGGGAAGAAGGTAAATATGTTACTACTGATCAGCACAGTCCACAGCGAATACATTTCACAGCCTGTTCCCCCTTAGAATTAAAAAGCCTTCTGGTGACCTGCATTGGAAAATCAGTTCTAATGAAAACCTTTTTTGGATACACAAATAACCAGACAAGAAGCTGCATCTTCCTTTCTGGTTTACACAAGCTTTTGGTCGTCATCCTTTACAATGCAGTTCTTTAACATGTGATAAAATGAAAAAAAAAAAAAAAGTGTCTGAATAAATGTACTGAATTTTCTCACAGCAAAAATCATGTCTGACGTAATTTATTCTCTTGGCACAAAATTATACCAACTGTTTAGAATTCTTCAGGGAAAAAAAAAAAAAACAAAACCCAAAAGAAGTAAAATGCAATCAGTAAAGTACCAGTATAATAGGTAATTTTAATGATTTCCTGCTTGCTGCCTTAAATCATGATTAACACTAGTGAAATCTATTCTGATTGTTTGAATCCCAGTGAAATGACTTCCATGGGAAATACTGGCTGACAGCTACTCACCATCCCATTAACAACATTAAGGTTTTGATCTTTTTGTGTGCCAAGGAAACATTATTGCTTCTTAACATATTTGTGCAACGTTTCTTTTATCCCTCGCGCCCTTAAATATTATTTCTCTTTGTTATTTCCAGAGGGCCTATTGGGATAATCATGAAGGGTCACACATCTCCAGCGGAAGACATCCCAAAGGACTGCTGGATTTGCCCAACGGAAAGGGGCTGCGCTGAGCACTTATCAAGCTTCACATGTTTCTAACCAATATGCCAGGACCCTCATGTGCAGCCAGCCTGGCACAGCATGGAGTGTGTACCTGTCCTAGTGCTCAGAGCCCACAGCCCAGACACACTTGAGGGACCTGCAGATCCCCTCCCTGTAAGCCTCAAATGCTTCATGGCTGTGCACTGGAACCTGAAAAAATTGCCTTCTGGCATTTAAGTTCCCAAACTTCAAAAGCTATGAGCAATTCTCAAAAACTTGACTCCCTGTTTAAGACTGAAATGGCCATTTCTACTGAGAGTAATCAAGCAGCCCTTTAATAGCTGCAGGAACAAGTTTCTTTTGCAGCATTGCTGAAGCCCCCTTTTCTAGCCACACTAAGTGATGCAGTGCTTCTGTCCAAGATGTGTTTGATGCTGAGGTTCAGCTGACTCCTCACCTCACCTCAACCCTAACCCAGGTTAGAAAGCCTCAGTGCATAGCTTCCCTACCTGCACTCACCTCTCACCAACACTGCTGGGGAAAGGAAGCTGGCATGAATGTGTTAGAGAACAGTTCATGCTAAACATCCTTTCAAGTCCATCAAACTCCTGGCCTGTTCCTTACAGACAGGACCAGATGAAGTCACCTCCTCATAAAGAACCACCTTCCCTTGCAGGAGACTGCTAGACACTTTCACATGGCAGCTACCTAACATGTTGAAGCAGCAGAAATAGCTATCACCTGCTGTCCTCTTCCTTCTCCTGCTATAATCAAGTAACTTTTCCAGAAGAACAGAATTTAGTAAGCTCCCCTACGTATTTTTCCCCGTTTTTTGTCACACTGAGTGCCCAGAGCAAATGCCAGTAAATCCTGTGGCCTAAGTACTCAGCATGCAGAGCTCACCTTTACAGCTGGGGAGAGACAGTCCCATTTTTCCAACTCAGACAATCCTACATTTCAAGTAACAATCCTATTGAATCTGCTACCTTTTATTAAAGTAGCTCTTACAACTCTGTCAAATTCTCCAACCTTTGTATTGATTTTTTCTCCTATTCAAAATAACTCTCCTTTACAACATGAGCTGGCTGTCAGCCTCTTATCTCTTATTTTCACCCCATCTGATCCTCCTTCTCCTTGTCAGTCTTTCCAGATTCCAGTTAATCATGTAGAAAATCAGGGACTTATGTTAAGAAGAATGTACAACTCTTAGCTCATCATTAACATACTGTAATTGCAGTGTAGTGCTACTGCCTCTGACCTTTTCAACAAGTCAGTCAAAATCCTTGGGGGAAAGCAGGACATTCCCAGCCACCATGAAAAGAGTTCTCTCTGATTCATGCTACTGGATAGTTATTTCAAAATAAAACTCTGTAAGCATTGTAACATTTGTAATTCACTCTAAAAGTACTGGGGCCTGGTAGACAGCAGGAAGATGCAGCCATAAAACCAAACTGCTCTTCCATTCCTAAATTTTGTCTGAGTCTCTACACGTACAGTCCCAGGATACACTAACCACTCCACTAAACATATTTAATTTCAGACCATCCTCTCCTGTTTCTTCTTAATTACCATGGGACATTCACAGAAAAGATCAGCCAGATGGAGACTAAATATTTCACAACTACAAGATGGAGCATTCTGCACTAAAATGGAACCTTGATTACAATAAAGTCATTAATTAAAGTCTCAACTGATTCTCCTGTCAGTATATGGGAGACACTAAAGACGACTGAGAGGAGGCAGTGTACCAGCTACACTAAGGAAAATAAAACAGTAAACCAGACAGTGATAAGATGGTGTTTAATTTGCACTACTCTCAGTGAAACAAGATGGAAACTCAGCCATGTGTTCAATATATCCATCCATTTTATGTTTTTAAAATTATGATACACTGCTTTCCTGACAATGAGAAACTTGAACAAGATTCAAAAGCAGTGAAGAGCAAAAAGGAGTAAAGCCTAGAGACTCCTGGAATGCAATCTTACTTCACTGGAGATAAGACAGAGATGTAGATTTGGCTTTTTAGATAAGACAGAAATGCAGATGTGGCTTTTTAGCATATTGTATGTTTATTTTATGGCTATCTGGACTCTTGAAGACTGTGGGGAAAGGGGAGAGAGAAGACTGTAAGAAAACAAAACCACCACCCATGCTTAGTGTAATTTTGAAGAAAAAGAAATTAAATGTGAAAATCTCCAAGCCTTTTCCTTGTCTGAATGATTAAGTCAGGGGTGCTGTAAGAAATGAAGATGGAATAAACTGAGCATGCTAAATTCCCTGGGCACTCTACAGCACAGACAGCATAAGTATGAAGCCAAATCCTCACTCTGAGTTTCACCAGCACATCTCCCATCAAAGTCACTGGGAGTTCTAAGTATCCCTTTATAAGTGTGGATTTGGTCCTTGGAGAGAATATTACACTAAAATTACTTCAGACAGTCATAGCCTCTCACTGTGATATATTCCCAATGGTCCTCTTTAGGTCCCTCTATCATTTTTTGACTTCTACTTTGTTACATCCTGCCAGATGGAGGTATGGAAATTTGAAGACCAATGAGTAAACAAAATATAAGGAAATAAACCCAACACTGGCTGCCTGTTTCACAATTAATCTCTACTAGTGCTTGAAATCAGCAGGAGAGATCTTTGCAAAATTACAATTCCCAGATTTGCTGGATGCCAGAAATAATGAACCCAGCTGAAATACAGGGTTTTAGTTCTCTCCTGTATACCAAGAGAACATGCTGTGATACGTTCATCATTTAATGTCATAAAGCGTGTGCAAATCTAAACAGGCTCACAACTGCACCAAGAGTAAAACCACAAAACAGAAATGGTCCCATTTCTAACATTATGAAGTAAATATTCCCTGCCATTTATTTACAGGTGGACAGAAGGCTGGATATGTACTATAGGTGATTGCAGGTGTGATAGAAAGTCTTAATATTCACGATAAAACAAAAACCCCTAGTAAACTGAGCAACTAGTCTCAGTTTATTCCCTGTAGTAAAGGTTTTTGTGCACTAAATACCACTCATTTCTTCTACATTTATGACACTGATTTTCATCTGCCTGTGATAAACCATCAGAATTTAAGTAGTATAATGATAGGTAGGACAGCACACAGTGATAAATTTTGGCAAGGTTATCTAAACATTCAAATTGGAGCAACTAATTGTAATTGTAGATCTAGACCACATGCATGTCAGTACGTAGATGCAAAGAGAAAAGGAAGAAAATCAAAAAACTAGCAAGAACAAAGACAGCATTAGAACCTGGAAAGTGTTCTAAGAAACACACTTAAAGAGCAGCAAGAGTTGTTAATGCAAATTATTGTTTTGTAATAATTAATAAAGTGAATACATAAACATAATGTAAAAGCTTGTTAATTGACATAAGAGCGTGTCAGCTCTTCATTTTCTGCTGGGATGGTTTGTTGTGAGGTTTTGTCGGTTTGGTGTTTCTTTTTTTTTTTTTTTTTTTTTTTATGTTTTTTAATGTGGAAAAGAACTTGAGATATCCAAAAACATGCACATTGGTACTTGTGGATATGAAATCGCATCGCTCTTTCAGAAGCAATTTAGCCTAAACACTGCAAGTTTGTTCATGTAAGAGTAAAAGGATGAGGTCCCTATGGCATACTGCAGTATGGTCCTTGGAATAAGATTCTCATTTACTAAATAAATTACTTCATAGAACTGTATAATGGAGTTCACATTATAACTGACAATTAGCACCATTAAAGGGAACGCTCATAAACAGCCAAAGCTCACATCAAATTAACACAGCCATGATTAAAATCACTCTTCTGATTTCTGCTCTTCACAGAAATAAGCAGCTTTTTGCATTAAAATTACTACAAGGCAGCGAAGAAAAAATTAAAATAATAACCCCATGGTTATGCTGGAATGGTGGTACCTCACTCCAGCAGCACAGAGAGCACTGCCATGTCAGCTCCTCACTTGCTGTGAAATACTAAGCGTTGGGTTTCTTTCAGAGCAGCCAGCTAGCACAGTGAACCCTGCCTGCTGCTGGGAACCCGTTTGGTGGCACAGGAGATTAAAGTGCTGCAATTACTCCTCTTCGCTCTATTGAGGGGAGCCCGGGTTCTCTCCTGGCCTGAGGGAAGCTCATCTTCTTTATTTTAATTTTGTCACTTTTCCATTTAAGTGGTTTCTCTAGTGGTTTGCATGTCCACTTATATGCTGCAGCTTCAGAAAGAAAAAGAAAAACCTGAGGAATTATAGTGGAGAAGAACAATAACAAAATATGAAGGGGTCAGCAATTCATTACTATTTAGAAAATGCAACATTAAAAACTTTTCTAAACTTAAGAAAAAAAAAAAAGAGAGCCTTTTTCTAAACTGGCACAGAGCCCATGTCCTCATTAGGATTCACACTCCACTCACACAGCAATACAGTAATGGTATCACTTTAATCTTCAGCATCACAGTACTACTTCCTGGCCTCACCCAAATATTGCCTGTAAAGTGGCAAGAAAGAGGGGAAAAAGAAGCTTCTAGTGAATGTTGACCAGGCCTGGTATCAATCTGGATGTACGTGGAAGTTTGAAGCACATGGACATCTCTCTTCATGAATGCTGCTTCAGAGACAGCCGAGCTCGTAATGGCTTCATAAAGATGAAGTATCACTAAGGAAAATCTAATCAATAAATAAGCAATCAAGACCACATAATTAAAGAATACCACTACATGTGCCATAGTTTAAAAAGGAATCACAATATGCTACATAAAAGTACTGCAAGATAATATGCCTTTGATCCAACATCCCTTTAAAGCAGGAAACAAAAGGATATTCTCATATTACCAGCTAATTTAACATATAAATCGTAAAAAAATACGATCCAGATGGGCTTCAATGAAGGAAACCAATTAATGTAGACAGCCTTACCATCTGACACTTTAGTTGTAATAATAAAAACCAAACAACATGGTCAAACAATAATGCTCTGTATTATATCTGACATTTCTAATTAGTTTCTGTATCCTCTTCAAGAAAAAAAGACTACCAGCAAGCACTTTGTATCCCAGAGGAAAAAACTTCTAAACTTAATGTACACAGACCTCATTCTATGGATGAAAGTTGATCTATCTGTGTTCCCTTGGGATGTGCTTTGGAACTAATGGGTTTTGCATAGTCCACATCTGGTTGCAAAATTAGACTTAGAAAACATTTCCTTTCAGCTGCATTTCCATTGTAACTGCTGCAGACCTGGAATGCCAATACCTAAACACTCCTGTAAGCTTCTCCAGTGTCCATGGGCTCAGAATAATCAGAATGATTTAGGCTTTGCTTTCTGTAGGATAGACTTTTGGTTTATCCTTTCTACAGCCTCCCTAGAAATGCTACTTCTCAAATGAAGTGGAGTGTTTTTGGCACAGACCTCCCAGCATCAGGCAACTGGGGTTGCATCAGACAGTTGCAAGCTGCACTACAATTAGCATTACAAATTAAAAGCCCCACTGAGAGTACACATAGAGTTACTATTTGAGAAATCTAATCCCAACTATTTAGACTGGGTTTTGCATCTATCAGCAATAAAGACTCAATTTTATCACCTTAGACCTATTGGACCCTCCAAAATCCACCCATAGATATCCTTTGCAGTACATGATTGAAAGTCAGAATTCTTGTGTAGGAGATAGATAGCATCACAATAGGGAAAGGCTTGATTTGGAAACTGTTCTTTCCAAGAAAAAAGTAAAGGAATGGTTGTGGAAATTCTGCTAATGTCATCCTATCACGGAAGGCCAGAGGTCCATGTCATTGCAACAAACACAAGTCATTTAGAAATTATTAGGATTAACGCTAAACCTATCTGATCCAGCAATTTATTTTGCTCAGCATTCATAAACAAGCAACATAAATTCTTAAACGTGGTCAAGGCAGTCTCCCCACAATTTTCAAGTTACTATTCTAAACAACTGAAATGAAGAATATTTAAACCATAGGAAAATTATTTCTTATGAACTTGCTTATTTCCAAAGTACAAGAGCTTCCATTCGTCATGCCACCATCAAACAGCCTTGGGATCGTAAGAAAGGGTTTCTGAAGCGGAGATGCTATTTTTGACACAAACAAGAAGGCCCAGGCTTTTTCACCCCCTCCACTCCCCAACATTTCAGAGGAGGAGTTGACTGGCTCTGTAGACTTCCTGAGTGCACCTTCCTGAGGTTTACAAATACCAGTATTGCCGACTGAGACAGACAGGGCAGCATGACAATGTTTGAGCCTTTGCTCCATCTGCTCAGGGGTGGCCCCTGAGAAATCACAGCTACATCAAGAAGATGATAATGGAAAAGCTCATTAAAAAAAGACAAAAATAAAATCTCTGCCTCTCAGAAAATCCAACATACAGGTACACAATTCAGAGACAAAAATGAGGTTCTAATTCTTGTGTGATGAGGCACTTTGAGCAGGCAGGTGGAAACGGGAGGTTTTGATAATGCACCAGAGTCTATTTCAACTTCCCTTTGAGCTTTGGAAGCATATTCCCACCTCCTGATAAACGTGACTTGGCTAAAGCCACATGTGATGAATTATGGCAAGCTAGGGGATAAATCAAGTCCCAAGACCAGCATTTCTGCTCACCTATGAACATTCTGAGAAAGCAAGCGCAGCTCCCTGCAACCTGCTCAGGAACCACATGCTACACTTGGGAACTGCATATCTGCTTACTCATAGGCAAAGGTAATCCCAGATAACATCTTGTTTATCTCACCACGCAAAACCTTGACTATTGAGTGAAAAGTATCAACAAACTCTGCTGACACAGAAAACACTGCAGTGATGACAGAGCAACCGGGGGCTATCAGTCACAAGCCAAGATCCAACCGCACCCAGCTCCCTGACAGCGCTGGCACTCTCAGGGCACATCACTGCACTCAGCTGCACACAGGTGCCTGGCTCTGACTCTGAACATGGCTGCGTTCCCAGGGCACTGTGCGCGAGGCTGTACCTCGCTCCTGGGATACCTGAGGCACTGTCGGCTGGGGCTGGCTCGGGCACAGCTGGCTCCAGCACAGGCAGAGCAAATGCAGAGCTCTTTGCATGGATCTGTGGAGAGGTCCTGTTAATGCCAGGCAAGGGATAGCAGCTGAATCCAGGTAGAGGTCAGGCCTTGTGTGTGCAAGGAAGCAATTCTGATGACAGACAGCAGTCTCAGCATGATGGCTCCCAAACCACTGCTATTTGTTTGTAAGTGTCATGGGAAAGGAAAGGTTTGGAGGACAATGAGGTCACTCAGCGGATATTTGTAAGGAGATCCTCCCACACATGGAAAGCTTATGGGAGAAACGAGAAAAGTGGCTGTTTGCAACTAAACCCATGGGACGTGAGAGCTGGCAAGGCCAGCAAAGCAGAGCTCAGAGCTGACATTGCAGAAGCACATGAGAGATGATGGTTAAAGTGCTGAGAGGGCTGGAAGGGCCTGCAAAGTGATATGTTCACTGAAAGAAACAATGCCCTGTTTCACAGTTGCCTCGGACTACAGCAATACATTCTGATTTTGTTTTCTCTGAGAACACAAGCACGTCTTTGCACTCACCTCAACGGGGAACCTCTTGCCGTTGATGCTGTGTTCAGAGCCAGCTGATCCGTTGCTTTGACCCCAATGGAACTCCACTTTCTCTGCCTTGAATCTGCCTGGTAACCCAGCACCACTGACAAAATAATCGTCCTTCAACAGGATAGCAACTGCACACACACAACAATGAGAAAGAAACTCTTAGCACAGTTTTTCTGAAACAGTTACAGTTTTTGCTCATTATAACAGTGTACTTCTAATGCAAGTAAAATGTCGGGTCATCATTTTCCTCTTTACAGGGGTTGGTTAAAAAAAAGGTCTGCAAGTAATGTTGGCTAATTCTGGAAGTAATTATGAAGTTACACAGACTATAGAAAATCCCAAAGTCCAAATTTCTCAAGGACATTTTGCCCTCCTTATTGGACTTTGATCAAAATTTAAATGGAAACTACATCAAAACCTGTTTAATATGGTTCCAGAGAGTAATGGCTGACCATGGTCCCTGCCCTTATAAACCCCTCAAGGTCTGTATATCACTAGTTAAGAAAAGAATGGGTCTCCTGTTTCTTGGATTTCCTCTTTTTTGTTGGTGTGGACCCCTGTGCCCTGTTCCACCTCTACTGCTAGACATGCTGGGTGCTTTCCTTAGTCTCCCCTGCTTCTCCTCTCTGTAAAATGGGGAGAGTCACAACATTTTTGAGACCCACTTATGAAACATCCTCCATAAGAACTGGGTTTTATTACAGTAACTCTGATATTATTATTACGGGATTCAATGAGGGTCAGAAAGATCTTCTTTGTATTCTCTTTTCACTTCCAAAAGCCTTTATATTTTATGTAACAATAAAAGCCATAGGTCCAAACAGAGGGCAGAACTGTGTAGTGAAAGCTGGTACATGTTACAGGGAGGCCTGTGGTCCAACCAAGAACAGATGCCAGCTTTCAAAAAATTCATTTCTGCTCCTCTCACTACAAGATCATCTTCCTTTCCACCATCTCCTGTTTTTAATGCACACCATTCCTAAAAATTACTCCCTACAAAATTCTTTCTTTTCATCCCTCCCAAAACCATTGCTTAAAAACAGAACTAAAATTTGAATTTTGTTTCCGTAAAAGTCATTGCAGACCAGTGCTTGCTGTGTCTAGAATCCTGTGATTGAAGTTGTGGGGTTGGTTTTGGATATTTTTTTCTTTTTTAATGGAAATAGCAAAACCCATAAGGATTTCTCTGTGTTCTTAAGCCAACTGTGTCATCACAACGGGAACATTAATATAAATCCAATTTTATTACGTAGGAAGGAGGATTTTATTCACTGCTGAAAAAACCAAAAAAAAGCTACTTGTGAAATAAGTTATTTCTCTGTTGGTGACTCAGTGCAGGCTCTGCTGCAGGCCAGACTTTGTGCCCTCCCCTAAGGACAGACAGGGAGCTACAGAAGCATCATCTCAGGTGCAATTTTTCCACACAGCTTAACTTTAAACAGTTTGTGTCAAAACCATCTAAATGTTAAATTGTATGAGATGTTTAGATGTTTCTAAACAGCGCCAGCAAAATCATGGGGCTGTTTTCTTCCATGATTTCTGCTTCTTTTGGCACTCCCCTTGCATCCAAGTGCTTTGTGTAGGAGGATGGGTGGTGCAGAACTGGCTATAGAATACTGCCTGTGTCAGCCAGGGTACTGCTGGTAGTCACTGTCTGCTTACACCAAATCTGTGGAACATAAGTGACTGAAAGCACCACTGCTCTCTACCTCCCTTAAAAAATTCTCAATGAGCTCAGCAGTATTTTAAATAGTGAAAAATCTCACTCAATTAGTTACAAATTCCATAGATGAAATTGTAGGAGATGAGGAATACAGCAAAACAGATTCACATGCATCTGTTAAAAACCTCTGTGGCCATTCAGTTGCATCTAATAAATATTTGATAGTTCCCAAATAATTTATGGCTCTGTCAGGGGTCATTTCACTTGTTTTAGATGAATAATTAAAAGGATAATTAGGAGTATGTACAATCTGAAATGTTCATCTAATTGTTCCTTTTACAGTATTCCTTACACTGCTGAGCTGTATGACACGTTCCCATCACCTTCCCAGCTTAGCAGCATCCCCTTACTGCCAGGAGCTTCCCTCCTTTTTCTGTGACCCCTGGTATTCAGGACTGAAATAACCAAACATCACCTTACCGGGCTTTGGGAGACACTGCTTTAATCCCAGGATTTCTGTAGAGTGCAAGGCATCAACCCCCAAAACCACTAATTTAAAATACTATATAATTGAGATTACAAATCGAAACAAAGTGGTGTGCAGCCAGCAGGACCACAACTGTGTGATGTCATTTTCAGGTTCAGGGCTGGTGTTGGATGCCCATCACCCCTGTGAGAGCAGGAATAAACCTGGACTCAAAGCAGCTCTTCCCCTGCCCTAGCAGAGTGGCTCTGATGGTTAGGACCAGCCAGAGTGATGCACATCACATAGGAAAGATACTTAACAAAAACATATTTCCGGTAGAAATTTTAAGTTTCTCTAAGCAGAGGGAGATTTTAGAAGTTCTTGGTATGAATACAATTAATGCAAATACAACTGTGAAATGCGTGTATATCCTCCAAGAGATCTCCTAGCACTTGATACTATGGCCAGTTACTCTAGTGATGAAATTAAACCCACATTAGTGCCTTTGCCAATGTAATTGTGCACAAAAGCATTTATAGTCAAGAGAGAAACTTAAAAAGTCCATTTACATTTTCTAAATCAAACACTGTTTTCTGTACATTGTCTGCCCTTTACCTGATACAGTGGGGGACACAAAAAAGAGCAGAACAAATCTAAACAGAATTACCTTTCAGAGCCTAAAAATAACTCATTGTTCTATTGTTAAAAACAATTACTAGGTCCTAGAGCAATAACAACAACCCAAGCAACACATTTCCTGCCAGTTAATGAGCATTAGGGTTAAGGGCCTTTGGCTTTCCCAGGGACCCCTGTCTCTTTAAACCAGTCATTAATTGCTGAGAAATGCCCTCTACATCCATCACCATTTCTTAAACAGTTATTTAGTTTACTGTCTCTGTCAGTCTGCAATATGAAGGTCTTGTGTGGCCATCTGCTCCAAGACTCTGCTGCCAAAATGCATCACGATTTATGGCACAGCCCACCTCTATCTTCTACCCACAAGCCAAAACATCCTACTTGGTTTGCTGCTCTACCACTTACACCTTAAAAATTAATGCCAGGCAAGTTTTTTCAAGAGGTCAGAAAACCAAAAGGAATGGGACTTGATAAAACAAGGGAGGAGTTAGGAGCTCAGCAGGAGAAATCAGGGCTGACAGCAAGGCAAAAAGAGTCTTCATGTTACCAGTAAAAGGCCGTAAGTTACCAAGAAAAGTGACAGTTACTGTTGCTCTGAGAAGCAATAACTTGTCAGCAAAAATCCATACCCCAATGGCTGAGGAAATCAAATATAGCAGCAGTGCTAAAATCACCCAGCAGAGAAGACTGAAGGTTCAGCTTTCATTGCCAACTGTGCCGAGACCAGAAAACCTGCTGGCACTTTTCAGTTCAACAGAACAAGGTTCTGGCAATAGTGTGGCCAGCAGGACCTGGGCAGTGACTGTCCCCTTGTACTCGGCACTGGGTTCAGTTTTGGGCCCTTCACTACAAGGACATTGAGGGGCTGGAGCGTGTTGTCCAGAGAAGTGAATGGGAGCTGGGAAAAGGTCTGGAGCACAAGTTTGGTGAGGAACCACTGAGGGAGCTGGGCGGGCCTAAGCCTGTGCAAAAGGAGGCTCAGGGGGGACCTGCTTGCTCTCTACAATTCCCTGAAAGGAGGTTGTAGCCAGTGGGGGTCAGTCTCTTCTCCTAGGTAACAAGTGACAGGACAAAAAGAAATGGCCTCCAGTGTTGCCAGGGGAGGTTTGGATTGAATATTAGAAAGAATTTCAGAAGGGTTCCCAAGCAGTGGAAGAGGCTTCCCAGGGAAGTGGTGGAGTCACCATCCCTGTAGGTATTTAAGAGACGTGTAGATGTGGCATGTGGGGACATGGTTGAGTAGTGGCCTTGGCAGTGCTTGGTTAATGGCTGGAATTAATGTTCTTAAAGGTCTTTTACAACCTAAATGATTCTATGATTCTAACATGGTTTCCTTTTATATGTGCAGCAATGTTACTCTTACATGTATGGGGCAGCATTAACATCCTTCGTAAAAGATTAGCACCGTAACTTTTTCATGGTCTTTCTAATTACATTTATTACTGATTACCACAAACAGCCTCTCTTACCATAAAGGGCAGGGTGCATAACAGTAGTAGATGAATTAAGCACCAAATTTCCATAGCATTCAACCTTGCCTGAACCTCATGCTGCTACCAAGGACAACAAAGTCAGGATTTCAAAGCAAACAGGAGCACTTCTCAGTGAAGCAGGGAAAAAACCCCCAGTAATGCAGCAAAAGCCCCAGCTATGCTTGGTGGTGGTTTATGTTAACTGGATTTGCTTTGCAGTGAAAGAAAACAGGCTCACAGTCTGCCACTCCTTTTAATCTGAGGGGCAATAACTCCTGCTAAAATCCTGAACTGCTGGAGCTGGATCTGAGGCGCTTGCTGGACTCCAGGCCATGGCTCAGATGCGAAGTGCCCTGGACTTGATGGGTGTATCTGAGGTCACAATGTGTGCACAGCTGTGCCACCAATTCCAGAGCAGGTACATGCCCTGGGTCCTGCTAGCAGACCTCTAACAGGGAACATAGTACAGAGAGCACGATAGAGATGCATGTCAGATGTTAATAAAGATAAAAATATACTTCCAATAAATAAAATTGAATTAATTAGTAGTTCAATCCAATTCCCTAAAAATACTTGACCTTGTCAAATGAAGAGGGTGGCCTTATAATTTCTGCTTTTTATGTTTTTAGAATTAAAGAGTAATCAAATGCACGTGGCTTTGCATATAAATCAACCTTGACCTTTTGTTGAACTGTTTTGGTAAAAATAAGCAGTACTCATGCCTGCTCTTTTTCTCTAAAAGCCAGAACAGACATAGCAGAAAAGGATTCAGTTCAGTGAAGAACACTGTGCTATAATCATATCAGAAACACATTAATAAGCCCCCACTACTCTGAGCAGTTATTGCTCTTTCTTCTCTAAAATCTTCCAATTTCTAAGACTTCCCTTTTCCCTCCCCCTGAGCCCTACACCTCAGCATTCTTTTGGATTAGGTGTTACAGCCTCCCAAAGCTGATAATTCAAGGGTACACCTTGAAACTCTTACACTGCCTTTTATTCTGAGGAATAACTGACTACCGAGAGAATTAGTTTAGACTGAGAACAAAAAAAAAAAAAACCACCAAAAAAAAGAGCAGCCCTTAAAAAAAACCCCTTAAAACCAATCTGCAGAACTAGCACTGCACAGAATGCAGAGGCAGAGGTAGGTGGCTCCTACTGAAAAATTACATTTAAAAAAAAAATGCCACAAAACCCAAGCAACAGAACAATGAAAAAGGAGGCGGGTGAAACATGACTTGAATTTTTAATTGACTGCAGGCAGGCTATGGAGACAAGCAGAAGAGAACATACCTGTTTTTCCTGTGTTTTTCATCCAAGTCTTGTTTGAAGATTCATTGTCAAAACCATCCAGCTGCAGCTCTTGATACTCATCTCCGACATGGGCCAGGTGGTCTATGATGTCTATGGGAGACTGGTGAGACCCTCCACACTTCTCACTGGAAGTCACCCAGTGCTCAGGACCATAGGTACCTGTTAAAAAACACCAATGTCAACATCGCAGTGGCTCAACAGTGCTGGGTAACTCTTAAGTGTGAGGATAAAGCACTTAAGCTCCACAGGTAACTCCACCACAGTTACAATTCCTGCGTTTGGAAGAGGTTAAGACTTGTAAACTTATGAGGAGAATGAAATCCTTTGGCTTTGTGCCGTGTTCCAACTTTGCCTCTAGCAGTAATGAACGCTGGCCTTTTTAAAAAACTACTATTCTATAAAATTCTCTGCGGTTCCCAAGCTCCTCTTATGCATATGTTATCAATTACCATGTTGCTACAGGAACTTCCCTAAAGCTCCAGCCTTAATATATTACTGTATAGTTTATCTTTTCACTATGGACAAGTTACATTAACAGCCACACATTAACTTGTGTTCTTGCAATACTACGCTTAGATAATATGATCTTTATTAATGAACTCATTTCTTTTGGAGATTTTGAAGCCAGAAAATATTTAAAGAAAGAATTAAAATAAATGTATGTTAGTAAATTTGAAGAAGACAACAATGGAAAAAAAATTACTCTGGAAGAAGTAAACAGGACAATGACCTGTCAGGAATACACTGGAAATTTATTTTGTTGCTATTCTTACATGAGTTTTCTGGTTTTGGTGGACAATTAAAATAATATGGAAAAATAAAAGGTCTGAGACAAAGACCTTGTCATCCACACCACATACCAGCTCTAGATGCACTAGAACACTGGGGATCCTCAGCACCACCCTTAGAAAGATCGAAAATGAATTTCAAATTGTTCTTATGACCTTCCTCTCCAACCCTTAAGTTGTACTAACAGAGACTGAAAGCTTATCTTCCTATGAGTGCAAACAGTGGTTTAAGATCCTGAAATAACAGCACAGATTTCTTGTAAAGCACTTGTTGCCTGCAGTTCTTGAAGTGCTTTACAGCAAAAATCAGCTACATTATTCTCATGTAAGGACAGGGAAATTGATGGCTGAGAAGGGAAGCAATTTGCCCAAGTTCAAGTACCAAAACCAAGTTACAACCCAGAGTTGAACTCTGCTCTCCTGAGAGCCCTGATGTCACACCTCTGAACTACACAGTCAGTAGGTCTATTCAGTAGGCAGCCAGCAGGAAATGATGCACCAATGTGCATTTATTACCCTTGCATCTGAGAAGCATATGTATCTTCAATTAGTGCCATCCAAATCCTGCAGTTGGGAAGGCCAGTTTCTTTGACCCCTGCGTTTTTATCTGTCTAGTTGCAAAGTGCATTCGTGCTCTCTTTTCATGAGCTGATGCAGGACACTTAATCAATAGCAAGATTTAGCTATACTCATCACACACAAATGCTGTCTGGTACTGAAATAAGAAAATTTTACTTTCAAGTACAATTAGGCAAAATTGAAATATCCTTTAAAAATCATTAACATCATCTGCCTAGGTTAAAAATCAGCTTTGTTTATCTCAGGGTTCAACTTATATTGTTAGCAAGAGCTGCTTTCAGTTATTTCCTGAAGTACCACAACCAACGAGAACAGAATTATTAAAACCCCTACACAGGGAAACCAAATGTCTTCCACTCAAACACAGCTATTTTTCCCCAATCAGGATGCTCTTAGTAATTATTTTGTAGTGAGTTAATTGGAAATTCATATTTACTTTACATAAAACCTTGCATCTACCCCAAGAAATTTGGGAATTTGCTTTAAATATTTAGCACTACACATAATCAAACTCGCAAGCTCTTGGGTTTTGTCTTTATTATAAACAAGGGGTGAGCTTTTCAAAAGCACTCTGCCCACAGAGGCTATCACAGTGGTTTCAGCTGTGCATTCAAAAGGAGCTGTACACTGCAATTTTTTTCTTTTTTAAGTATTTTGGTGTCAATGAGGAATTTTTCCTTTTTTTTTTTTTTTTTTAAGTTGGCAGATTTATTTTAACAGGGACACTGTAGAGTTTCTTCCATGCATCTTATCACGTTTATTTATTTATTTATTTACTTATTTAAGTATAGCCAGCTCTCAACCTACTTGCAGTGAAAACTGCCTTGTCAAAATGAATAAAATAAGCCATAAGGGTAAATAAACAAACCTCCATGCTGAATTAAAACCTCAAGTGACTTAGGTACCTGAACTGACTCTTGTGGAAATGTAGTTTTTCACAGACCTTTGAAGGCTTTGTGTATTTTTTTTAAAAAGACTGCTTTTTTTTTCTTAAATTAATTTAACTTGCTTGAATTAATTTAATAGCAATAAATCTCTTTCTATAAACACAGGAGCTTCACTTGCTTGTAAATCTATAATCTAATGAAATAAAGCCTAGCAGTATCTGCTTTCTTCATGTGACAGTATAAGTTTCCATGCATAAAATGTTTCCATACTCATGCTGAATTATTAAAGAAAAAAAATCAAATTCAATGAAACTCTCTCAGCAATTCAAAACCTCAACTTAGTGCTGGTGTTGTGACTCCACGTCCTGACATCACAAATTACAGTCATAAGGCTAAGCTTCGATTTAGAGGTTCAAGACCTGCTAGTTAGAATCAGCCCAGGGTGTTACAAACAGCTAGGCTGCCATTCATTTCTTTCACAAGTTTTTGATATGCAAATGACTACATGCAATGTGACCTACGCCATTACGGCAGCAGCTCTAGACAGACACAGAGGCCATGACCCCAACATCTCCATTCCCAGCAGTGCGGATTTGGGGCCGCCTCAGCTTTAACAATGAGCACGGAAAGGGGAAGGTGGGCCAGGAAGGGGAGAGGAAAAATTCTGAGTTTGAAACCAAACTAAATAGATTGTATCCCCTACCCAGAAAAAAAAAAAAAAAGGCTCAACAAACTATAGTATGTAATCAAGAATAGTGCAGTGGGATTCGCGAATTCCCAGGCAGCCATCAGAAGGGTTCAGGCCTAACTGCCTGTTTTTTCCCACGGACATTCAAGTGCAGTTTTAATTGAAACTGATCTTCCACTACAGATTTCAAATTAATTTTTCTTCCAAGTGCCTCATGCTCCAGACATCCTTGCTTTGCAAAAAACCCCTTTATCATTAGAGGAGGAAATAGAACACTTTTTCCAAGCTTGCAGATATTGATTACCTATTCCTTCCATCAAAGCACAATTGCCATTCTGCACTGTATAAATCTCTTCAGCGTTAGACACTTTATAAAGTACTGAGAATTATATCATTAATCATTTGCAGTTACACCTGTCTTGCTTTATTGAATTCTTTGTTTTTTAGAACTTTAAATAAATGCTTTTAAATAAAAACATGACACTAAATAAAGACTCTGTTTCACTAAAACCTAGTTAAAAAAAGAAATCCTGTAATTCTGTGTGTGACATTCACCCACCTGAAACAGAGGAACTTACCGCTCGCTATTTGTAGTTCATTTTTCCAACAGTAAGCATGGTGGCTTTAGTCAAATAAAATTTCGAATGAATTTGAGTTGGCCTTTTAAGGCTGATAAATAATTCGGTTTTCAGAAACCAAGTTAAGAGCCCACACCTGTGTTAATAAATAATACACATTTCCACTGATATAGTGGGACAACATGCAGGCAAAGGTAAACATCAGACAGCCCCAACCTGGAGCTGGAATATTTCATGCAGGGGCGGCACAGAAAGAATGATAACTGATAAAGTTTGGCATGTTCAGGAATTGAAGCCAGTGTCCTGCCTCCAGGAAACCATTGGCTTAGGTCCAACAGCTGAAGGCCCACACTGGGGCAGGAGGACTGGATCCACCCCAGATCAGCCAAATGCATGGCAGCAAGAGCAGGGGGTGCTTGTGTTGCAGCCAGGTCTCTGTGGACTTGACCTTTTCTCTGCTGAAATCAGGGACAAAAGGGCCACTGGCTCCCAAGGCTGAAAGGAGAGCTGGGGTCAGGGAGCTCAGCAACACGTGGGGTCTCACACATGTTTTAACCCACACTTCAGGCCAGGGATGTTATCATCCATCCTTGTCTGAAATTACCTGATGCTTCCTAGATTTTTTTCTCATGCAAAATCATTCTGTCAATGACTGCAGTAACTTTAATAGTTTTTTAATACACTGTCTGCTCCTGATATATAATCCAAGATTACTTTTTTCTTCTTTTTACTGTACAAAGCAATGAGAAGTCTTCATTAATGAAAAAAACATTGAAGTAATGTATTCCGCCAAAATCTAATTAAAGCTTGTATAAAAACTTCCACTTAAAAAAAAAAAAAATCAAACATATTTGTTTTTCTCCCACAGTCTTTTGCTTAAAACATATTATCAAAAACACTGGTATTTCCTTGATTTTACATAACTTTTTAACTAATGGATCAGCTACTCTGATATAAACTGGTGTGTAACACATATACCTTCACACAGATAGAGTTTAACAGACATTAGTAATTTTTGAGTAAAGTGATTTTCATCATTCGCAAGTTGGGAAAGAGGTAGAAATATCAACCTTTTTTTTTTCTTTTTTTTAATTTAACTTGTTTTCTAAACATGTTTACAAAAATGTGACTTTAAATCTCAGGCCTGACATGGAAAGAACTAGTTTAGGGGTTTTAATTTTGCAGATTTTTTATTATTTGCTCTTGTTGGTTCTTTTTCTAACAGAATTACCTCAGACAAATCTTTGTCTGTACTCAATGTCTCTTTACTTTTCATTTTTGAATGCAATCAAATCCCCTCATTTCTGCAATTAGCTTGGTCACTTCATGGAGACACCCTATCCCAGAATCTTAATATGGGAGAAAATTCCATGTCTCTCTTAGGGCAAAATCCAACCAGTAAATAGGGACTGATGGAATAAATAAATATTTCCTCTTCAAATAAAAATAGAGGTCCCAGCCTTTGCTTGCACAGCTTTGGAGGGGCAGCCTACAGACTTCAAGGACCACAGCAGGTAAGAACCTCTGCAAATTTTACAGGCTCTGGATAAATGGAGATGTTTCCCTTTCCATGGACTGGCAGGTACAACCTGCCCAACCATTCCAGCATTTAGCTGAACAACTCTACAGATCTGAATCTCCGCCTCCAAGTCTCTGTCCTACTTGAACTGCTCCATCATGAGCCAGACCTAAGAAACACTGAAATGTGACCACCAGTAAACAAAACCAGTTCCTTTCTTCCGCACAGAAAAAGAACAAGAGGTGCCCTTGCTCAGCTACAAAGTAATGAATTTCAATGTCAGGCTGGATTTTCAAACAGGAAAAAATTGTTTTAAACAAACAAACATCAGTGAAATTCACTACAGAAGTAAATGCATCCTTCAGAAATCTCAGTCCTGGGGCTCCTCTGTTATCTGGGACCAAAAAACCTGAAGCCGTTACTTGATGCCATAAGATGTCATCATCACTGCCATTTAAACAGAGCTGTATCAGTACGTCCAGGAAGGCGCTGGAGATGGTGCTTAAGCCACGTAAGTAGTGACAGGAGGCAAGGCACGTACTGCAGATCCAGACTGGCTGAAAAATCAGCCTCCCTCTATCTTCTCCTCTCACCTCCAGTCCCCTCCTGGGAAGCAGAAGTAAAGTGAAATCTGTAGGATGAAGCCTAAAGACTGCATTTAGATACAAGGCTGAAAAGAATTATATGAATGACATATCTCTTGCTGATTGATTTAGCATGAGGCTGCAGAGGTAAAGGTATAAAAATCCCTGAAAGCCTTGATAAAAATCAGTAGCATCTTTCAGGGGTCTTCCCACAGCAAAGAAAGCAACCAGGTTGTTAAATCATTATATTAGGGGGAAAAGTTGCTGAAATTATTCTGTTTTGCTCTAAAACGATGGCATACCAAAATCAAAGGGATGGAGAAGGACAGCCTGTAGTTAAGAGTTCACAGTGCTGCTTTGAACAAAGATTTCCTGCCCTAGGGAAAAAGGGCTTTTCATTTTATTATTCTCTGTCATCACTCTGTTTAACATGAGACACTCGTGTTTGCAGAAAATTCCAATTACTGCTTGAAAAATGAGACCAAATACTAAGAGCAGGATCCTGAAAAGCTTGCTGAGACCCAAACGGGTCTAAGCATTACCCAATCTGCAAGCTCAATACAGGGAAGGTGTGCAAGGCATGGGAGAGGCGTAAACAGCCAGGGACAGTTTTCTGAGAAGTCAAAAAATCTGAAAGAAACTTTCCCCAAGAACAATCTCCAATAAGGCATATCTTAACCCGTACTTGTTGGAACAAACAGAATACAAGAAGATGGAACAAAAAGTGGTTGGATTTAGACAACCTTTGAGCCACCACCAGCAGCAGCACAGAAGCACTGATGCCACCACAGCTACAGCTACAGCACTGCCCAGCCATGGGGATGTGGAAGGAAAGCTGATCTTCAAAACTGATTGCGTCAGTGATACTGTCACACTGCCAAAAAGTGGCAGATGCAAAGAAAGGCTTTAAATCTAAATATAAACTATCTTATAATGTCTGGGGCTTTTAAACTGAAAGACAGAGTGACGTGCATGTTCTCCTTAAACTTTCATATCCACAGATGTTACCGTTATTGCTGGATTCTTTAATTAAACTTCCTAACCTTCAATTACCTTTGGCAAAATTTTTAATGTATGTTTTCAACCTCCGTATTCCTTAGTGAACTATTCTCTATTACACAGTCACAAACATGATGTTTCTTTAATATATATCCCCCTCCACTCATATACAGATTTTCTGCATACCAGTTTTGTTCCTTAAAAAAGTATGAAGCTGCCATGAATTTTGTATGGAGCTCACACTGTACCTATCAACCTGCCAGTGGCACAAATGTATGATAAATATCCAACACTAGGAAACAGCAGGACCTTAGGACTAATGTTGCAGGAAGCTCACAAAAAGTGGAGTAAGTGTAATTACTAAAACAATTTTTTCCATAATCATTTCAAGTTTTAGCATTTGTGAGCAGAATAATTTACCACCACACAAAAGTGAAAATGGTACTAAGTTTAGCTGTGCTGGCAAAATAATCTGGGGCTTTTTCAGGGGTGTCTTACTCAATAAACTCTAGATAGACTTGCATAATGACCTGTTGAATTTTATAACTAATATTTCAAAATTATTTATACTGAGCACAGAGCACAACAGTATCAATGAAATTATTATGCAGAACTTACTGAGTGGGAGGATAAATTGTAGTATTGAAAGTGCCTGCTGGTGGCAAGTGACTTGAGACAACGTATATCTACATCATCTGTTTTTCATGATTTTCTACATTTTTAATAAATGTATCTGACATCTCACACCATTCATTTCATAACAGTCAGAGGCCTTTTAAAAACTGCTCAACCTGAGCTGCATATAATAAACAAGGTGATAACTTACAATATAAGGAAAAAAATAGATTAATTTATATGAAGGCATCGTAAATTAAATTTCTTCTATTCCTACACTAGTTCAGTAAAGCCCCATGAAGACTACGGGTAGACGTAAAAATAGATTTTTTCCTAAATATAATTTTAAAAAGCATAAATGCTAATGGAAATTACAGATTGAAGATGTATTATGAATCAATGCAGTAGCTCAGTGAGAGCAATTTGTGTTGTTGGGAGGAAAACATGTATTTCAGTAATGGGTGCCTGGACAGGGGATGGGTGCCTTGAACAGGTCACATCCAGGACAAGTTTCCCTGGAGAAGGGTCTCCCTTTTCCACTGTCCTTTTTTTCATTTACAGGGCAATAGCTGTATAATGATGGACCCTCACAGGAGGGATATTTATATTAATGTAGTGCTCCAATGCAGCAGAAGGAAGAGGAGCTCCATTCTTCCAAACCTCACTAGCAAGCAGCTGCCGCCTCAAAAAGCTTAAACAATGTAAGACAAACACAGTACAAAACATCTCAAACTTGAACAGATGCAGCCCCCTGGGCTAACCTCCCCTTCTCTGTAACACCTTGCTTCATGCTTTCTTCTCCAAGGCCACCTTCCAGAGCTGGCACTAACACACCAGAAAGATGATCAACCTTCCCATGAGAAAGAAAAGAAACGTCATTTCTTCCAGAGAGCAAAGATAGAAGAAGAAATGAGTCTGGTGTTTCATAGAATTAAACATATGAAAAAGCACAAGCTCATATAATGTTGATGTAAACCATGGTTCCATCTGTGCTACTTCAAGGAGAAAGTACAGCATGAACCAAGCACTGAGAAAATAAATCTGAGAAAACAAGAGGAAGAAACTGGGCAAGAAACCTTTTGTTGGATGCAGATGGAGGCTTTGGGGGCTTCACGAGACTTCGTTGAAAGAAAACGAAGGAAGAGGACCTGAATTTGGCTTGGTGCTAATTACAGTCACCCTTGCAAAAACCCAGAGCAGGCAAAAGCCAGGAAGACAAGGAGCCAGCTTGCCACTCTGTGCCTGTGACCTTACCACCATACTACAAGTGAAATTCCCCATAGGATCTGGAGTTGAAACTGGGCAGCAGCTTGGGAGCATTAGCTGAGCTGAAACTGTGGGACAGACTTCAGGCTGCAGGAGTAGGGAGGCAAGAAGAAAACGTGCAAGAACAGACATGATGGGCTCAGGAAACCTTTTGTGGTTTTTAAATCAGAGATCATGGGTTGTTTGAGGGCTTGAATGAGACCCTGCTGAAGCATCAATGCTCCCATGCTGCTGAACCTGCCCAGGGGCTCAGACATGAACACCGAATGACAGTGACAATAATAAGCCACGAAATTTACGTCAGGAAATCTAAAATTCCCATCTTGCTTCTCTGTCTTCTTTCTACCACCAGGAGCTGCACGCTCCATTTCACTCCCTTCCTTTGTAAGTTCACCTGTCTCATCAGAGCAGCTGCAAGGATTGCTCAGAACTTGAAGAGAGCTACGGAAATAAAAAGCTGTGCAAGACTCAACTGTCCCACTACACATCCTGGCCCCTGCAAACACATTTAGAAAAAACCCAGTTCCAGTTATTTCTCAAAGCACCACAGAGTTGAATCCTATTACTTCTCACATGTACCCTTAATAAGCTTGATCTCACCAAAGAAACTGCTAACATAAATGATGCCTCACTGTAACTTAATTACCTCCAATTTGGGTGGGTACAGGAACAGAAAGTACCTTTTCTTGATTCCCATCTGTTCCTTGTAACTAACCAAAGAAGCCATACCCAGAGCTCTGTCTCTGAAAGCCAGCATGAAAAAAAAAAGAAAATAGGAGGAAAGACAGGAAAAAATTGTATATTTTTATTGAATTTTTGCAGGATGCAAGTTAATAAAACACCCACAGAGAGCACAGAGCAATACAGAAAGGGAATAAAGGGAGGAAGGGCTGATATCAATAAAGCCTATCCAGAGGCACTGCTGAAAAGTACTCGTCATTTCAAAAGAAACCTACTACAAAAATGATTTTCACTTGTTGCTTTGGCTCAGGTTTAACATTTACAAAAACCAGAAGTGTCCTAAGCACAGGGTGGATTTAAAAAATAAAGCCAGGAAGATAAAATCATCTGTTGTTGAAACACATCACCCTCAGCTTTTCAAAACCCCTTGTTGATCCTAACCTGACCAGAGACAGCCATCAGATTGGGACCTTACAGTTTAATTACATCACAGGAAACACTGCAGTCCCCAAAATCACTCATCAAATCTTGACAAATATTGGCGTTTCCATGATATTGCTTTTTTAGGTGAAAATCAACTTTTGCTCAACTAAGTTCTTAATGGCATCTCTGTTCCAACAGTCTTCTCAATGCAGCTGTCCCTTTCACTAATATGCACCAGTAAAATAGCTCCCGGGAGAGTTTCTGGGAGATTGCCAGCTTTTACTTAATGACACATCGTGAACCCTGGCCTCAACTTCTATTAACATTCAGTCTATGTTTCTACCATTAATTTAAGAGGAATGAATAGGAAGACAATAAGCAGCCATAGTGTCCAGCCTGAGGTACTCCATCAGAACGCACTGTTTCTGTGGCTGACAGAACATTTACAACCGGTTTTCCCATTTTTGTTCTATATCCGTCTTTTTCAGTATGTTACACTAAATGGCTTAAACTGTTCCAAACCAGCTTTAGTTTTCCAAATAGGAAAGTCCAGAGTTAGGAAAAAACAAATAAACAAACCCACCAAACCCCCCCCCCCAAAAAAACTAAAAAAAGCAAAAAAATCCAACAAACCAGTCATGAAAAGGACCTAATGTTCCTAATGTGGATCTTATTCACTTGTAGCCCTTCTCTCCAGATTAGTTTTAGGTAGTAACCAGTCAGTGCTGGAGGAGGGCACTGGCAGCAGCCCCTCTCCTGCCCCAGAGCCTTGCCCAGCCAGGACCAGCAGAGCCCTCCTGCCAGCACTACCCTTTGGCAGGGAAATGCACACAAACACCTGAGCAGCTGCTGTGGGGGAAAACCAGCGGCTGCAGAGAGCTGGCAGTGAAGAACTGCTGTGATGGATGGAGTTGGGGTGAGCGCTGCAGGAGATTCACTCCCACAGTACCTGTGGTGCCCATTCAACACTGAGTTAAATAAAAAACCCCAGAAGATACCCTAGCTGGGATAAAAGTTCTTTCCTCCAGCACCGCATGAACCATTCATTTAGGGAAGGTCACCCCAGAGTGGAGCTTGCAGGCTTTGGGATGCAGCTGTTCCCAGGATGAATTTTCCCCAGGGTAATGTAAGGGCATCACCTGCTCCTCCACCTCACTGCTTGCAGCTCCCACAGCTCCTGTTGCCTCCTATGGGAGCAGCTTCCCTTGCTGCCACCAAGGATGCTTGGAAGCAAGGCAGGTGTTTCTACACCCCTCCCTGTCCAGTGTGGCAAAGGCAGCAGCCAGCTCTGAACACTGTACTCTTTAGTCACAGCAGGGTTTGGGCAGCCACAGTGACATATACCATAAAATGGAATGTGGCACGTATCACTTAAGTGTGAAATCTCTAAGATACTGGTTTTATATGGTGTCTGCAGAGGACATTAGAAGACCATCATCATCATCATCATCATCATCATGTCTTTTCGAGACAGCCATAATTATTCAGGCTGTTACTTTATCTCACTGGTGCTTTTGAAAAACTATTCAGTATTAGCAAACTCTCACTAAAAACAATATTTTGGTAGAGGGACTAATCTTCCTATCAGTACAAAGCCATACCTGGGCTTACCTACATTACCAATTCCCTGCTGACTGAATGGATTCATTAACAACACAATCTCTGGTGACTGAAATGAAGTCTCATTCTTCGTATCACCGGTGCCTTGCTGTTTGCTTTTTCTTCACAGTATGCACACAAGTAATTAACTTACTATGCTCCGCTAGCTCCTGACACATTACTAGGCATAGAAAAATTCACCAGCAGGTAGTTAAGCATGCAAAATATTTTCAGTCAAATGAACTTCATAACAAAACTCTGCTCAGGGAAAATGCAGCTTTTTCCAGTACAACGCTAACAGACAGCACACTGCCCATCCCAGCAGGAGCTTCTTGAGAGGTAACAAAAAAATGTATCATTCTTACCACTTTTCCTCAAAATGTAGGAAATTTCTTCAGGGGGGAAAACTGGCAAGCAGTAGATGCTCACTGAAAGGACGAGCTTGGAGATCAACCTGAGTGGCCATTGTGGAAGCCTGACGTAACAACGACAGACACGGGATTCACATGGTGTAAAAGAAAATGGGTGTTGGGGTTTTGGGGAGTTCCCCTTCTGTTTTGTTCTTTTTTCTCTCTTAGAGAATTTTCCCCATACTGTTGCCAGGACAATAAATTGCCGGTGCTTAAGCCACACAAAAGGACCTTGCCACAGAGGGTGGGGGGTCGCTGGGACTACTGGTTCTTTTCACCTGGTTTTGGGTACGGTCAGGGCTGTTGGTGCTAGCCGGGCTCGGACGCAGTTCGTCGGAACCTTTCTGCTTNGAAAAAAACCCAAACAAAGCAAATAGGAGAGTCATTTCAATGCAGCGTAGCTGAGATTACAGGTGTCTGGAAGTATGGAAAACCAGCACATTTTTACTTTTACAGCAAATCTCCCTAAACAAAAAAATGAAATTTATTGTATGCCCCACCTAACGACTCCACTGAGGAACAAGAAATATTTAAGCCGTCTGAGTAATATCAAGAAGTAAAACTGGAGTAAAGTTTCTGCTGTAACATACTGCTGTATGTTAAGGTACAAAGAGATGGTGACTTAGGACGGAAGCAGTGCAGGGATGCTGGGCTGACCCCAGTGCAGACTGGTGTCACTGATGTGACAAGATTGGCACTGAGTTTGATAACATCAGGACTTTTCCTCGAGAATATGAAGATGCCACAGCCTTGTGGGGCTGTCCTCTGATTTGAACATGCCCTAAACTATAATTTTAATCACCATAATATTTTTCTAGTACCACAGGCTGGGAAGCATAGGATCCTCACACCACACTGCTGCAGTCCAGCCAGGGCTGTACAAAACAACATCACTTCCTCTATACTCTCCTGGTCCTTCCTTTAATCCAATAGTAGCTGAAACTCCAAAATATATGCAGAAATACTTGTCAAAACCCCAGAAAGTTGGTTTGATAAAGACCCATTTACAGTATCTTTCATCTGAACTTTGACCTTTCATGACAAGTTCTTGTTCAGAAATTCTATGACTGTATTGACCTAAAACACTGGAAATTGTGACCTTGAAGTTTCCTTCTATATAAGGAAAAAAATCCTTTAAAATCCTTCTGAAGTCCTGGAAAATGAAACTGTTCTTTTGCTCAGTTTTTTCCAGAAGACATTTGTTTCTTTCCCCTTCACATGCCACAAGGCATGTACCTTTGCCAAACTCAGACTGTTGTTTCGACTCATTTGGTCACAAAAGTTAGTTCCTCATGTTCCATCACAGCAATTTTTGTTCGTGACAAAAGAAATAGATCTGTGGAGGACAGAATTCACTGTGATTTGTGTATATCATTTTCCTCTATTCCTGCACTGCTTTCAACTTGGCTCATTTAAATATAGCTCCTGTCATACCCATCATTTTCAGTTCACCTGTTATGCAAAACCACACAATCCAACAGAGCAGCCTTCACTGCATAGTTTTTACAGATTCTCTACTCCAGGCCTGGAATCCTTACTCATTTACAAACCAGATGTTCCTTGAACAGTATTTCCAGTTCCTTAACTGGCATATTAATGCACAGAATAGAAACCAGATTTTGTTTTTTCTGATTTTCATCAAAAATAAATTATCTCACTTAACCCCTGGCATCCTTGATAGTTACCTAGGTCTGTAAACAGTTCACTTAATCAAGGAAACCCTTGTTATATTTCCAAAAGGCTGTTGAAACTTGCTCTGTTGCAGGGGAAGGAATCTCACGTTTTGTTTGGTTTTCCACGCTTACAGGATCAGTAGAAACTAACAGGTTTGCATGCCAGAAGAAACAGTTGGACAACACATACCGACATGACAAGCATGAGTCACTACACCTCATAAAGTCACCTCTTAGAGCCTTAAAAACAGTTTTCACTCTGTTCAGAAAGGTATTGAGTACTGAAGAACTTGAATCTCGAGTAGTCATTGTGTGTAGCTTTTTTGTTTTGTTTTTTAAAGGTCATTCCCATGTTTAATTGCTCTCCAAGTTTCAATCTGCAGCTTACTTCTTACACCAGCTCATCAGGTGTCCAGCCCAGTCCTTATTCGCCTTCCAGTGGCAGACTGCAAGTGATCTTCAGGACACAGTGTTTTCCCTTGATGGAGATGCAGACTTCTCAATTCAGACACTTGCGGAGAGTCTTGATCAGTAAAGGCAATCGTGCTGGACAACTCTTCTCCTGAGGGAAGGTCACACACTGCCCAGAACTATCATTCAGAGAAGCCAGCCAGGCTGGAGATTCAATGAGAACACTGAATAGACCCAAACAGAGCCCTCCACTGCCTTAATTAGAGGATATTCCTTGGATCAGAGATGTGTAAAGGAATTCTGTCTCTCCTAAATCACAGATATCCACCAAAACCCTAGAAATCTTCTTTCAGCTCTGATGGAATTTGTCAATGGACTTGCAGCATCCAAAAAGCAGTGGTGGGGGGGGAACAGATAAACAGATCCAGCCTAAGTACCACACACAAATATTCAAAAAAGTTTTTTTTTCCTTCAGGTCAACCCTTAATAGTTTCATCTACAAAAATCCAGATGCCAACTGGCTTACTGTGACAAGAAGATCAATTCCTACTATGCTGAGCAATGCACCGTTGCACTTGCCTGTATTCCTGTGGTATCTATGACCTTACACTGAATCCAGGAGGAGCCTTTTGAGGAGCAAACTGACTTCCTGGTTTTATTTTTTTCAAAGTAAAATACAAAACAGACTTCAATCCATGACTGGAATTTCTTTCTAGTACAAATGTATAGGGAAAAGTTAGGAGTATTCCAAGTATTTTAAGGCAATCGCAGAAGCAGTATTTGGGAACAAGGACCAAAATACATAATTAAACACAACCTTCCTGATTATAGAGCATATCTTAAGCAATTTAATGACTTTATTAAGGCCATAATTGGCGGACTCCAGAGACTGAAGTCTTGGGTCTCATGAGAATGAATTATGTCCAGCATTTTAAACTAGAAACTTTCCAGGCTCTGGTTTCAGAGGAAAATTTGGAAACACACACACACACACAAAAAGGTCCAGGAGCCAGAAGGTAAACGAGAACCTTAAAACTACTGTCTCTTTTCAATCTCCCCGAATTTGTTTTGGTTGGTCTCATTACCTTCGAGCAACTGATCCTGGCAGTACTCCAGAGTACCTGACTTTATTGACAAATACGAAAAAGAATCTAATGCCAGGGGAAATAACAAAAAAATCCAAACCCATCAGTACCAGGCACTGGGCTAAAACACATGGATCCACTCAGGTGTCCAAGGACCAAACACCCTTCAGTGCTTGTCTTTATAAGCAAAACAATGAAAATCCGTGGATTGCTATTTATTTCAGAATGGGGGTGACATCTACACTCTAGATGATGCCTATATACTTCATAATATCTAGCAATAAAAAAGGTGGTGGGTTTTTTTCTTAAAATCAGATTTACTTGTATCTTTTCCAGGCTTTTTTTTTTAATGACTGCTTTAGAAGCACATACAGCAGTCCTGTTTCTTCCTCAGTTGTGATGTCCTGTGCAAGCCCCTGCTCTCAGAAACACAACCTGGTGCACACTTTTGGGAGGAGATTGTTTTCTAAGGGACAGAAGCTCATGCAAATAGTAAAACTTTGTGAGAGTGGTTGCACCAATGCTTTTATGTCTCTTTTTAACTATCAGTGACTGATACTAGCTGTCTTTTACTTCTGGTATCACTGGTCTCAGGTTTTCACAGCAGCAAAAAAGCAAGCAGGGCTTATTCTGAAGTAAATTCTGGATGTAACCACTTATAACTCCACTAACACAGAGAAGCTAGTAAACCAGTAGTAGAAGTTTATTAATTTAAGAGTTATTGAGACACATCTTATTGATCTTTACTCACACTCAGCCTCCAGAGTTTACCTCACAGCTCCAGTTTATGCCTCGATTAAGTGGTTCAGAGAAGCCTTGCATTTTAAAGCATGCATATCATGTAGCATAATGTTCCTGGTATGATGACGTGCAAACTAAGCAGTGGATATATTGCCTTAGAATAGACTTCTGTTCTACTCACCCCAGGCAACCAGTACAAAGACTCCTGAGCAAAGCTCTCGGCTTGGAGCTTGGATGTGAGATGCACAGAGCTAACCCAGCCAACAGTGTTCTCGCACCCAGCTTTAGCTCACTCGTGTAGCCACACAATATCAGTTAACTAGAGATTAGTTTCCATTTTCAGCATTCACATATTTTTGTGAACATTTCTTTTTATAGGCTCTGATTCAGCAAAGTACTTAAACACATGCTTTACTTTAAATAGCTGAATAATCCAATGTCTTTTCAGCAAATGTTTAACTTTAATTGTGTGAATAGTTCCAGTTCAAGGGCTCCTCATATCTTGGACACTGAGCACTCACTTGTGTGCTTTATCCATTGCACAGATATAATATCATTCATGGGCTTCACATTATGTATTTACTTAAGTGCTTTGCTAAACAAGGTCCTAAAGCAAACATGTCACAGCCAGAGTTTATTTAATAATGCTTCTACAAATTCAGTTCTAAACTGTGAAGAATTTTTAAAAGGAAAACTAAGTAACCATAGGATTTACTTCAATTTCTTTCACCTCTCTACCTTGATTTAGCCCTGACTATGATTGTGGCAACATGGTTCAACAAAGAACTAGGATTAATTTTCTCAACCCATATGAGAAGATGTGTTTGCTTCTTAAATAAAAACAAACAAAGAGACAAACCAACTCCCCCCAAAAATATGGTGTGTTAAAACTACCCCTGCAGGGGCTTTTCCTCTCAGCCCATATGTCACACAGAGCCATGGTCCTGCACAGGGGCTGCAGCCACACATTGGGAAGAAAAAAGGATCACCTTGGATGGGGAACTTGCCTCTCTGTTTACAGCACGCCAAATCCTACTATGCATTTCATCTCCAAAAGATGATATTTAATTACAAAAATATGACCGAAGTGTCCTGGTGGGTCTTTTAATGTGATTTTTTTCCCCCCAGTCAGCAATACTTGGAACAGACTTTCAAGTTCTTCTCCCATAACCACTGCTTTTTACATGGAAGCTGATGAATCTTCCTCTCATTAGAAGACTCCAGCAGCTGTGGCTTAAAGAAAAACACCAAATACTCTGAGACCAACACTAAAACTCTCAGACCTGGCAGTGCTGCCTCACACCTTTGGGCCATTTCTATTCCAAGCTGCTCCCCACTGAACCACACAGTGCAGGACTCCTTTCTACTTTGGTAGCTACTGCTTCAGATGTTTCAAAATATGGTAGTTTAAACTATTAGACAAAGGAATGCAAAAAAACCCCCAAGCTACCAAAAGCCAGTTCTCAAAATTTGTTAGATTAAAAGGCAAAGAATTAAATACACACTTTACAGGTATCTGCCCTCAGAGCAGGACATCTCCCTTGCCTGGCATTAAGTCATTCTTTCAGATAAAAGTCCCAGCTCCAGCCCTGCAGGTAAAGTTTACGTTCTATGGTGGCCAGAAAAGACAAATGAAAGGGGGTAAAAAATGTAAACAGAACCAGATGCACCTGAGAACTGAAAGAAACTAAAATTACCTTAAAAGCATTAAGCTCTTCTGACCAGTAGCTGTAAAACGTGTAATGAATTTAGACACTTCTTTTTCAAAGGAAGAAAGCGATTTGATGAGATAAGTATTATTAAGATAGAGCATAATAACTATAGTGTAGAAAACTGCTCATTAGTTGGGGCTTAATTGCTCTTACAGTTGGTGAAGAAGCAGTAATTACTATACCCAAAAAAGATCTATATTTGGAGATTATTGGTTTTTATGCATGGAACAAGAATACTACCTTGATATTAAACAAAAATTTAGTCAGAACATATCCAGTGTCATCCCACTGGAACTGAACACTGGTAGCAGTATAACTCTCTGTGAAAGTAAAAAAGAAGTATTGATTATAGTGAGGAATGCAATTGTATGTTATTCTGAAACAGGGCTTCAATATTACAGTTATTTATTCACTGTGGTCTCACTGGTTACCTGTTTTGTTCATAAATATTTACCAAGGACTATCTTCATAAAATAATTGCTATTCAATGTGCACAGTAAAGAGAAGACATTAGAGATCTGGCTGTGTGTTTTTCCATTCTAATCTGTATGACAATATATTAATTCAGTTTTTAAGACATGAGTCCTTACAGCTGAATGTCCTGAGCTTTCTTTGCCAGGTTACACATGCAAACATTTACAGAGAAGCAGTATCTCTGCTCCTGTGGCTGCCCAACTGACACAGATCCTGCAGGGATTCCCAGTGCCTGTAGGAGTTCTAGGACATTTTGGTGACATTAGAGAGTATTACCAGAGACTGAAAAATTTTCAACCCTCAGAAGCAGTCCGTACTTCTTCACAAGGATATTTAAAGAGTCTCTTAAAAGGTGCCTTCTTAATTGATACACAAATAAAATCTGAATGAAAGCACTGAGCTAGGAAAGGCTTCACCCCGAAATGCTCCCATGAGCAGCTCTGCCAAAGTTCAGGATGAAGGGGTCCATGTTCCCAAGCTAACAGGGCTTTTCTGCCAGATTCACGTGGCACAACACATCTTCAAGTGGTAAACAGCCTCATGCTTTGGAGTCTGCAAGGCATAAGGTAGGGCCAGGTCAGTCCTCCCTTGCAGACTTCCAAGGACGTGGGTAATCACTGTAGCCTCATCTCAGAGCTGAGAGCTTCCTTCACCAACATCACTAGGACATAAAGCTTTAACAGAGTGCCCCAACCACTCCTGTCCCAAACAGCACCCAGGTTCACTAATGCCAAAAAAGACAAAAGGGAAATTTCTTTGGATTTATTATCAGCATCTGTCTGGGATCTGCAGCACCCACATGAAGTACAACTGATTTGGTGGTATGTGTATCACCTCATTCTCTCATAAATCATAGCTATAAAACAAATAATGTCAGGACAGCCAAGGTTAGAAACAATAAAAGACTTTTAGGCCAGTTTTTATTTCATTTGATTGTATTTCAAGATAATGATACCTCTTTAACTATGGGAACATGCTCCATCTGTTCTCCAGAGCCACTATGGGCTTGCAATTTCCTTACATGTGCAATTCCAGATGGTAATGGGGACCCTGGAAGGCCCCTACGACCCAGGTTCCTTGTTCTGGCTCCCTCGACAGCACAGGGGAAGCCTACAACAGCAGCAAAGACTGCATCCAGCCCCAAAACCACACAAAAAGATTTAAATGAGATTTTAGCAGCGCAGAGGGTCTTTTGCAAATCCTCACTTTGTGTGAGCAGCTGAGATTCGCAGCATTCTGGCATTCCGAGCCCTAGAGATCAGGGAGGGTCTTCTAAGTGCTGGTGCATCAAACCCAGATCGACAGCACTCTTGTTTTTCTGCAGCATCTGTAACCAGAATAGCCTCACAGGCATGGCCCAAGGCTCTGTCCTACACGGAAGTACATAAATATGTTTTTTGGAACTCTTGAAACTCATGTGAACAACATCTCTCTGAGCAGTTTTTGGGAACTGACACCACACAAGTAGTTGGCTTTTCTGTTTTATAAAGCTCACATATATTTTTATCAATTAAAAACAATTTTCAAGAAAAATGAAATGTTGAAGATTTCCTTTGTGATGATATATAAAAAGGCATAAATATATACACCTTAAATATTATTAAAATATTTTTGATGTAGATTTTAAAATCCCTGCAATGAAAAAAACCCCAAATCTCTGATGTACAAAACTATGAATTTTAAATTCTGTAAGATCATTCTGTGACAATTACTAATTCCTTTCTATCACCCAGATAAACTTAAGGGAAGAATATTCCAAAGGAAGAGATAAATGTAGGGTAATGTGCTATTCTGCTTTTACAAACTAGGAAGCTTTTCTAGCTAGATTCAGCATCTAAACTTGCACAGAAGTAAATTACAGTCCAAACAGATTATATCGCTTTCAACTTCATATTGCTTGCACTAATCACACTTAGTCCATTACACAGTGTTTTTTTCAACAGGATCACCATTAATAGCATAGCAGATCAAGTATTATCCCAAATCTAAGTAAAATCTTTTCATCATTATGGTCATTAGCTAATGGTTTTATCTACCTGTGGGACCATAGTAAACATTAAAATTCAATTTATTTAACATTTACTGCTCATTAAAAAAAAAAAAAA
>VZRS01006527.1:255294-294887 GCA_013398055.1 Ifrita kowaldi
AAGGGAAGGGAAGGGAAGGGAAGGGAAGGGAAGGGAAGGGAAGGGAATCAGAAAAGTGAAAATTAGAGCAGATGCCAGAGGCATCAAATAACTCTGCTAACTCCCCATTTTGCTCTCCAAGGACTGCACAGTACATGTAAGACCACAGGATCTAAAGAGGAAATACCTATGCTGATAACAGCTTGCTGCCCAGAAGACAACAATATGGTGAAAGCAAGCCTTAAGCTTGCTTCAGATTTAGTATTTAACTACCGAAAGAAAATTGGTATTTTCCACAAATAGAAATAAGCTCACTTTTGAGAATCTTTTTCAGCCACAGAGTTTTGTGAAATGAGCAGCTTGTGTGTTACTCTTAACATTTAGTTTAATATTTTTCGGCAAGGAAAACAAAAAAAAAAATAGGCAGTATGCAGCACTTCAATTAAAACAAACAAATCAAAACAAAATAACAGCCACAAGGTGTCTGTGAAACTGTCCCTCCTAGTATGGAATAACATAAAGTTGAAACAATCTGCTAGCTAAGGTGTTCAAAATCCTTTCCAAAAATGTTTTACAAAATCATTTGCTTGCGACAAAGTAAATTCTTATCTTGACAATTACTTAAACATTTTCACAGCATTTTAAAATAACTTCCTTCTGGTAACAATCTTCTATTAAACTTGCAATTAAACATCTCAGCACAAGACAATATTCAAAACCTGACTATTCCATCATACTGTGCCACTGCCAGTGGTTGGATTACCCCTGCCACACAACTTGGCATCTTGGAAGGAATTTCCCAAACTTCAACCAATGCCATTCCACATACCTGTTGTTCAGAAGAGGGGCATGTCCTGTCAAAAGGGTTCTTGCCATTGGTACACACGGAAAATTTGGATCTAGCCCCAACGCTGCTCAAAGATCACAAATGAAGATTCCTACCTTCAAGTATCCCTAGTGAAGGGATTTTTTGGAAAGTCAGCTTCCAAAAGTTTTGCGAAACACTCAAACTGGGGACTGAACACGGCCTGACCCCAATTCATCCACTAACAGTGTAATCCCACTATACTGAAAACATCCTCAAAAGATGTTTTGCATCAGTTTTTCAGTGAAAGTCAGTCCTCAGTTCTCGTGTCTGACATGATGCAAGAAAAAGTGAATAGAAAAGTTCCCTTTCTCCAGCACTCAGGCTGCAGGAGAATAATTCATATTGAAGATGCAAAATGTGCTCTCTCATTAGTGCATCTTTTGGGTCTTAAGCCTTTTGTGAGTGCTGCTACTGTACTATTGATCACTGTCCAGCACTGTAATATACAGTGATCCTTCAGGTTGGGGCAAAGGTATGTGCCAATCAGGTTTATGAAGTCTATAAAACTTCTACTGTGCTTGTAGCATAACTAAAAAGAAAGGGAAAAGAAGTTGTCTATAAATCTAATTATTCCTGGCTTCTGTTCTTAGAGACACCTGTCCAGGGCAGTCTAAGATTACTGAATACCACCCGGCTTCCTGGATCAAGGTGGTACATGTTTTTTAAAACCTTAATGGCAATTAATAGAAAATTTCCTTCTGTACACAAGCCTTTCCTAAACATAGTGCTGTTACTCCCTGACCTCACTGCAAACAGGCAGGTTCAGAGGTGGAAGAAATGCCAACAAATTCTGCAGGGCAGTTCCGCCAAGGCCGGTTCTCATCACTGACCACAGCCTCCATCACCCACTGGCAGACAGTGACTGATGCCTTATTTCAGGCATTTCTTGCAACCCTCCTGCTAAAAGGGGAACAGATGGCTCCCTTTGACTGTAATAATTCCACCCTGCTACCAAAACCACCTCCTCCTGATCTGCAATTAGTAACATGCGATTGCTGAATCCCTCTATCCCACACTGTACCATTCACCTTGAACTTCTTTCTTCCATTTTAAATGTTACTTTATTTTCATCGGAAGACAAAGGTAGCAGGATTTGCCATGGATACACACAAGTTAGTCCGCGGGCTTTGTTTAAAAAGGCCAATCTAAAGCAATCTAGTCTAATATGTGGAGTATTTTCAGCTAAAAAAAAAAAATTGAAAAGTTAACATGTTCACTTTGATCAGCCTTAAAATAAAAATTTTATTTTTCTCTTCTGAAGAAACACTTAATTTCGCAGTGGAGTTATATTTTGGAAAAGAATTAAGAACATGCTTCCAAGAAATGCTTTGTTTAGCTGAAAATTTTTTTGCTTGTTTACATTTCATCATGAATAAATGCTGTTCTTCTTTCGGCGCTGACCCAATGCTTTTCCCATCTCCAACCTCCTCTCCCTTATTTTGCTGTTCAGCCACTGTTTCAAAAATGAACTATGACACAATTACCCAGGGAGGAGATAAACCCAGCTATAAAAATTTATTCTAAAGACAGAGGCAGATAACAGATTAGGGATCTTCATTCAAAAAACAACCCAACTGGCATTACGAGGAACTTGCACAGCTTTGCTACATGGATTACAATGGATTCATTTTAAACAGCCTTAACGTTTAAAAAAAAAAAGGGAAAAAAAAATCCCAGGGAAAACATCCATGAAAGTCAGGGATTATGGAAGGAAAGCAGAGTAGTAGACCACATGTGCTGCACTCTGATGATGCTGCACTCCTTGTTCCCATTGACCCAACCACAGCCTTCTCCAACCAGCTACAAAACAGCCAGAGCCTTTTCCCTCATCCCAATACATGAGTCCCAGCACCAAAAATGCACGGGTTTCTACTATGGTAACTCAATTTAAATAAGGGCATCCAAGCAACACACAAATTACAAGATCTACAGTAACTAATGAGTGCAAAATTATCACTAGCTGCAAAGTTCCCTGCATGCTTTACAGTGAAACATATATAATCATGATTTCCAATAAAAACAACCTGAAAGAAATTACTCTGGTGCACTGTCTTTCTGTCCCTCACCAACATCACCAATAGTTTGATCTCATTTCCTTAGAAATAATCACCAGGCTACTTAAATATTAACTAGAGGAAAATATTAACATGCGTGTTGGGGAAACAAGATGAAACTGATCCCATACCCAGTCAAGCTTCCTGTTCTTAAACAAGCATAAATTCTATTACACCCAAATCAGGGTTCTGAATTCTCAGAAATATACTCAGCGGGTAGTGAGGTAACCCAGAGGAGTTCATATGACATCTGGGTACTGTCAAAGAAGGTGGCCCCATTTCTCCCTGCTTGCAGTCCTGGACATCAATGACAGAACGACTGTCTACATCTCCTGCCCTTCCAATTTCACACAGGCATCTACATTCCTTAGTAACAGGGAGGATTTCTGACATTTTATTGCATCAAGAGTCTCATCATGTGAAATCCTTTTACAAGATCGGATTCTGATTCACACATAAGGTCCTAAGGTATTTTTGCAGATTAATTGAAACTGAATAAATTTCCTTGACATTTTGAGCCCAGGTAATTCACGTGGCAGTCTACCATCACAGCCGAGCCAGCAGAGCACCACTAAAGCTCCCTGTCAGCGGTCAGCCAAGGTCTCCAGCCTGGCTGAAGACTCCTATTTAAGATCCCCCATACAGGGAGAGGCTGCAGGAGCAGTACTGCTCTTAAGGCAGCAATGATGTCCTTCTCTTTAAAGGAAAAAGAAAGAAAACATCTGGGGTGCAGGACCAACAAGGACAGACCACACAGCTGGAAGACAACAAGGAACAGAGCCAGAAGACTGTGGCAGAAAAGGAGCCTTTCAAAGCTGGGAATGTGACACAGGAATGCAGAAGATGATGGGTAATTCCAGAATAGAGGTCTGAGGGGATGGAGTCTGTTTTGGTGGGGAAAGACGCATCATCAGGAATGGGGGAGATGCTGAAGTTCAGGAGGAACGAATCTGTGGCCCTATGGGGATTCTTCTCTCCTCTTTGAGTTACACAGGGTAAAGCACCACACGCCCAAGTCCTGCTTTTACCTTCCCGCTTTACCCCCAGACACATCTGCCCCAGACAAGGAACCGAGGATGTTTTGTCATTCCTTTGGGAGTTGTATTTTCATCTCTTCAACCTTCCTGCTTATTCTTCAGTGATGACTGTCTCACTTGTACTAGTGCTTATATTTTTTAGTCTCACAGAGGTAGCACAATACTGTCAAGTGACTTTGAAGATGGGCAATAAGGCCCTTTTTCACAACATAAATGTCATATGGAATTCCCCCCAAGAAGCTTCTGAGGTGAATTCTCTGTGTTCCAAAGAAAAAAAGGTTACCTGAAAACAATACAGCTTGTGCTTGCACATGTTGGTAGGAAAAGAGAAAGAAATCCCCATCCAGAAGTAAGTGGTATCTATTTTTAGCCTACACTTTTCCAAACAATAACTGCTCATACCCCCAATACCAGTACATACTGGTATGAACAACTGCTGCCTCCACCAGTGGCAGGTTCATAGCAGAAGAAAAGCACTCAGTCCAGTGTGTCAGGATGGCTTTTCATAGGTTCAGAGGTTCACTTTAAATATTCCCACAAATTCACACTAGCAGTCTCTTTCATAGCTAGGGTTTTTTTTTCTTGTGAAGATAATTTCTGACTTACTTTCAATGTCCTGCAAGACCAAAGGGTGCACTTTCACGTAGTATTAAACCTCAGATCTTCAGAAAACCTCATAGCTTCAGTGCTGGAAAGCAAACACACCCCAAGCTTGTACACACTTGCATGCTTGGAGGAGTTACTAAAACAACTATAGCACCTCCCAAAAAGGCTCAAGATGCAGGGAAGGAGGGAGAGATGGGGACAGGAGTGCTGGGGTTTGTGTCGGTGACTCCACCTTGTTCATCAGGCATATTCAAGCCAGCGCATCTTTCTCTCCCAAGTGAAATCTGTTTCTACAATTTTGCCAAAACTTTTATATATGGCAGTGGCCAGCTGGCTGCTTGGAGAGCCATGTGTCAGTGGTCCTGGCGAATGCCTAATGTGTGAGATGGATCTGCGCAAACTGCAAGCACTTGGTTTGCAAACATTCCTGTTTTATGCATTTAGAAAGCAGCTAGAAAAAGGAGAGGCTTCTGAAACAAAGTCACACAACATGGCAGAGATATATTAAGACAGTTCCTCAGTATACAAATATATCGTGGTAACTCATCTCTTCTCCCTGGCATGCTCTGTCCCCATGGGCTGTAGTAAACCTGTTCTGTCTCCTCCTACAAAATACCATCACCTCCACTGCCACCTTTGTTTCTACAGAGGCAGGAATTCAACACCACCAAAGTTTCCCCAACAAGACAAGATGTGGGAAACCTGCGCACCCTCCCTCCAGCCCTGCCGCAGGACTGGATGCCAGGAGGGGCAATGCCAGCAGATGTGACCACAGGGGAGGCTCCTCCCCCCCCTCAGCTGATGACATGGTAGCTCCTGGGCTGCTGGCAGAGAGCCCTCTGATGAAGCCAACATCTACCCATACAGGGATCAGCAGGTCAGCCCACACAACTCTGGGAATCCAAGGGGGAGGCAGTAAAGCAGGACTGAAGTACACTTTGAGTCAATGTATTTTTGGGCTACATTACTCTGACTTTACCATCCCAGAGCAGATGTGAGAAGTTAATCATCTGGGTTTTACAGAAAGAGCAGCAGAAACTGACTACATTGAAAAGAAGTCCATGGCTATATTCTCCATGTATATAAAAAGTGCTTGTGAAATTCAAGGCAAGCCATCTATTTAGGGATTTGTAAATGCATATCCCATGTGGTCTGTAGGCCCGTGTAAAAGAATATATATGGTTTATTGAGCAATGTCAGGGAAAATAGACTTCCCACCCTAGATTAAGTTTATCACAGTCTCTGCAATCAGCCCAGTGAGCAACAGCACAGGTGATAGATGAGCCTGCCATGGTCTCCCAAATGCCAGCAGATACCAGCTGACAAGGCACCAGGGAAAGGTAATTCCAAGCTAAGGCTGCCTGGGTGAACAGACCTTCCCTCACNCCCCCAATACAACAAACAGGCCTCACACCCATCTCCTCCATCCTGGAAGCTCTTGGACCCCAAAACAGTCTCATCAGCCAGGCCCCAAACTACAAAGACCACCACATTTTAATATCAGCACCATGACTCGTCCCTAGAGATGAAGGGGAAGCAGGGCTGGTCTCCACCCCACTGCCAGGACAGGCTCTGCACAGCTGCAAACAGCTGGCTCCTTCTGCCCAGGCGTCATGTCTAGGGGCTAAGGGTTCACCATCTGAGATGAATTCGGCAGATGTCTTCACTGGAAGCAGTCAAGGGGAGGCTGGCGTGGAATAAAGCATCTCTCTCTCTGCACAAGTAGAATCCATTGATTTTAACATTTTGAAAGGCATTTCAACCCTTCAGGTCAAAATTATGTATCAATTACAAAAGCAAAAAATCACAATGCAAAACTGAAGTCAGAATTTTGTTCCACACATTGCAGCTCCAAATCAAAGATTCCACAATCTGTGCACTACAGTGGTGCTCACTTCTTCTCCTCAATATTTGCAAAATTAGAATGATGATGACACTCCCAGTGAAAATCATAGTTGTTTCCAAATCCACCATAAAAATCTAGTCAAATCTAAAACATAAAAACCTAACAGTAACTGTAAGGACATGGATAAGTAGTTCATATAAACTTAACTGTCCAGAGAAAGAAACAGAACACAGTAACAGACACTGCATCAAAATTAATCTTGATTTAAACAGGAAACCAACATGCGAGAGTGAGTAGGACAAAATGCTGGTGTCCTCCAGGTTATCACTAAGTACTTGCTGCAAAGAATCTGCTCATCCTCAAACTGCAATAAAGGATGCCTTTTTCTTTCATTACACTGCCTAAAAGCTTCTTAGGAGCACCAGCAGTTTGTAAAGATGAAAAACCTGTTTAATCAGTAATTGCAATGGGTTTAGGAACTGCTAATAAATGTACAAGGAGGCTCGGAGGGAGAACACTCACTCACTCAAAGCCACTAGTGCCACAAAAGTCAATTCCACACACAGTTGCCAGCCACATGACCAAATTTGTTCCAAATCAATAAATGCTATCAGTTCGATTTTTTTTTTTTAATCAAGCTACAAATGCAGACTTGCAAGGTACAAGTGTCTAGTACCAATGTGGGATTTAAGTCTCAAATCTAAAAATTTCACTGTTCCTATACAAAATTTTGGCCAATACTGCTACAAAACCCAACCTGATAAACACATTCAGCACAAAATCCAGCTGTTGGCTTGTCAGGATTTGTAATGCACAGTGAGTTGTATCTATTACATGATGTTCTCAAGGCTGAAAAGTGGAAGTAAATACAGAAAACCCAAAAGGCAGCTCTTGCAGATTAAAAATGACATTTAGCAACACAGAAGATGGGTCGTTAGAACCGTGAAAAATACAAGAATGAGCTACATAATAAAATGGATCAGCAGTGGTGACAGGGGCAGTGGGGATTACAGGTCTCTGCTCAGCCTCTGCTACTACATCTGGTTACTGTTATGTGCCCCATGGAAGGAGAAGGAAAGAAAAAAGGCTACATCTGATATGACTGCTTTGCCTCTTTAAGATTCAAAAGCTCCACTGAAAGCTTTCACAGAGCTGAAGGGAGCATGATTTATACAAAAAGCTACAAGCCTTTTATAGTCCATTTCAAGCAGAACGGACATCAGTGCTACCTACCCTTGGAGAACAGTGTTTCCTATTTTATTTACATTTGCTCTTCATTATGCTTTTAGAGTAACTTACCAATCCACCCAATCAATTCAAACTATTTTGCAAGCATTTCAAGTCATTTCTTAGCATCACCCCGTAGGCACTTGCTCCTATGTAATTACAATCATTTTTTTTGCAAAGATTTGCCTCATTCAAGTGGCTTTGCCAAGCAACAAGAAACAAAAGAATAACTATGTCTAAAAATAAGTAGAAAAAAAATGTAGGAATCCCACAACTGTATTGAACAAGGTCATCAGGAAGAGAGTAGGGGATGTGCCCCCATGTCCTTCATGTCTTTGCTGACAGCCCAAAAATAGTGCTGTTTTATGTTTGGTAGTTATGTCTCCATATTATAGCTTAAACTTATTAAAAAAAAATCTGTCTTAAAATACAGCATTTTCAATTCTTCTTGGGAGACCAGAAATAATCTAGCTAGTTGGTGCTTTTTATCATCTTTCTGTTGCAGAAGCAAATTTAACTGTTTCTTGTAAGAATAAAAGAACATGTCATCACAAAAAGTACCTCACAAAGAAAAGTATTTTAACTGTCCTGATCAAGCATCAGAAAAGTGTGAGCTCTTTCCTTCATTTCAGCAGATAAGGTGGCATTTGACCTGAATTAACCTGCCCATTGAGAGGGACACTGCTGCTCCCACACCTGACCAAGACACTGAAGTACAAACCCATGGATTTTAATAACATAAGCCCAGAAAGGCCAACCATCTCCCAATGGAAACAAAAGATAAAAACGTGAGTCCCCAGCTACCCCGTGACAATTTCAAGTCCAATTTTTTTTAAAGTAAGAGGTACCATTTCCCCACTGGCAGTTCCCCTCTTTTTACTACTTCCATATTTTTTAGAGACCAAGTCAAAACCTTGTCAGCGATTGGCAGCCCCAAGTATCATGCAGCATCAGCCTTGTCACCAGTTTTACGGCTGCCTTAAAATAAAAGCAATCAGAAAACTTCTTAAAACTAAATATCCCCCCCCCTACCCTACATGTTGATGTGGCCACTAAATCCTGCTGGGTAATCTCCAGAATCCATCTGTTCCTTTTCATTCTCATCCTGAGAAGCCTCCCATAGCCCCTGATTATTTCTCAACTTGTCTGAAGAAATATCCTGTCTTCTGGCTTCCCAGACGTTTGCTTCACCCCCTTCTCCTGAGGTTTGCTGGAAAAGGCAGCGGCAAAGATTATCCACTCCAATGTCATGTCCAGGCTCTCTTTAAATCCCTTGAGGGAGCAGACATTTTAACAGGGAAAATGTTTAACAGAGGAGAGAAAGTGTCTTTCAGAACTGAGTTTCTTCTCAGTTACATCCTGGAAGCCAGATCCACCTACAGATACCCTTTAAGCAAGCATCTCTTAAAGCATAGTTGGTTAAGAGAAGTAGGAATTAAAGTCCTACAGTGACCATATGCAGACCCTCCACCAACACTAGGAAGACAGACTGTGCCTGGGCCAGGTTGCAGTAAAGCCCTGCCTTACCCAGCAACACAAATTAATGGGCTGAGGGGGACTGGGAGCATCCACCAAAGGTCATCTCCAAATAGCAGCTGTAAGCATAAAAATGATGACATTTTCCCAATGACCACAAAGCAGCTAAAATTACAGGAATGCATATTTTCTCCTTTTTCAGGTCAACACAGCCAGCATGTCTGTGCATTTAATGTACCAAACACAGCTGCACAAAACACTCTAAACACTTTTCATTTAACTCAAGGGCTGTTAAAAGTGGTGGAGGAAAAATACACCTCTCTGTTACTTGTGTTGTTGCATAAAATCAAAACACAAGAACTAAAGCCACAGAGGCCCTGAGATTTAATTGTTCTGTTGTATTCTGTTATTGCTTTATTTGTAACTTGAAGCCCCCCCAGGATTACAGCTCTTGTATTCTTTATAGGCTCCCACCAGCCCTTTACGTGCTCCAGCACCAGTCCAAGGTACCAAAAATCCAAACAAGCAAACAGTAGTTCAATGCAGGGCTTTTGTTTGCCTACAATTTCAGCATAACTGCTGCTCAAGTTTAATTCCAAGATTTATGGGGTTGCCAAAGGGTTAAGTTTGCTTGAATTTTTCCTATTTATCGTCATTCACTTCAAAAAAAGCAAGTACTGCAGGAATTTATGATGCCCAAACCTGACAGTCACTGACTGGCTAACAAATCTTTCCTTCTGTTTTCAAAATAGTTGTGTGTTAATCTCTCAGGTCACTATCAAAGACAATTTAGCATCTAATTTATCACCTTTTGGGCAGAGATCCATGCTGAAAAATTCACATCCAAACTGTAATTTAGTTCAGTTAATGGCCTTTACTCAGAGGAACTGGACAATTAAAAACATATGGAAATGGAATCAGCTACTCACTTTTCAACTAAATGTTTGCTCTATGTCTTGGGAAATAAATTTAGGATGAACAAGCAGAATTCAGTGAATGGATCAAAGGAACGGACTGTTGTTATAAATCAGTTGTCCTCCTTTCACAAGCCACACAGCAGTAGTTCTTTTTTTTTTTTTTCCCTTTTTTAACAGAGCATTGTCTTATAATGGAGAAAAACCTTCAAGAAATTGCAGGTTCACACAAAATAAGTGCTATTAAAAGAAAGGGGAAGGGGAATCTCTTAATGCACTATAAACATCTGACATATTTAGGCACCTAGATAAAGTAATCGGAAATCTCAGGTTAAAAAAAAAACATAAAAAAGTTTGAAATGCGTACATGGATGTGCACCGGCTTTCACTATAGTGGCAATCAATCACAGGTTTTTGGTATGACTATGACATTCTATTATGTCTGGAAAGTACCATGGTGCAGTTGACACCTTTACAGAAACACAAAGCCTGGAAACACATATGGCATTTTAGCAATGTTTCTTTCTCCTTTTTTTTTTTTTACCTCCCTGACAAGGCTGAGAAGTGCCTATTCCTGTGTAACAATTCATGAGGGTAACAAGCCCCTGCTGCGCGTCCTGCTGAACGTCTTCCATGGGATTTAGTGGGTGTTGGATGAGACAGAAGGAGAGTATCAATGCCACTGATTTTCCTTCACCAGTCAGTTCCTTTGCTGTGCCTGTGCCCTGCGTGGCTGTCTCCAGTCATTAGGAAAAATCGTTTGTGGAATTTAGCATGGATTTGTTTGTACACTATGTACCTCAAAGTGAGGTACCAGATTTAACCCTAGTCTACTTCCCAACCTTAGAAGCATTCCAAAGTCGGAACATCTTCCACTATATTCCAAAGGTGTGCGGGGTCACACACCTGCTCTGAGTCACCATGCCTGTGCTTTCCCAGCCTCATTAGCAATTAAACCTCCTGAGCACAGCTCTCTCCACCAACTGTAGGAGCCAGACCCAAGGACCTCCCAGGTGAGGAGGACACGCTGACAGTGACAGCCCTGAGGTTACATCTTACTAGAACTGATCACAGTCACCACTATAACAAAGAGAAATCAGATTAAAAAAATGGCATGATCGTACTATTCTGCTTCTTACATTGCTTTGGACAAAACAAGGGACCAAACTGGTGACTAGCAGGACTAAAATGACAGATTTGTATCCTGACCCAAAGCCCCAACACTTCTGGAGCACAGCTATGGCAGGCCAATGTTCTCCAGGGGCATGGCAATGGGAACACACCAGTGCATGGGCTGCACTGAATTTTTCAATTAAAAAAGGAATATGTAGTCCCTAGCAACAACAGGATAAAAATAAATAATAAAAGAAAGCCCACACAGGAAGACAGAGGAAGTTACACCCTTGAAATGCCTTTTGATGTTAATGCAATGAGTCTTAGCATAATCTGCTTCATGAAAAACTGAAAGTAAATAAAAAAAAGTAACACAAGCTTATCAACCCCTCCACCTTACAAAACTACCTAATGCCTTCAGTCTTCCTTACCATGACTTTTTTTTTTTTTTTATTTTAGCCAGTGAAAAAGGCCCTCAAAATACCCCTTTCAATTCTTTTCTTCAATGAAGAACTGTTTTAAGATCAATTAACTGAGAGGAGAAACAAAACCGAGGCTGTTGGTTCAGGACGTCCTTTCATAAAAGACCAAATGTTTGATGTTAATTTTCTGTGATGCATTTTCAAATAATCCATGGGTATGAGCATGAGCACTGACAGAAAGAAGCGTTGTATTTCACAGCCACACCAGGGCAGACAGTTTTAAGTTCATTTATTTAATTATGCAAATGCTACTCTTGTGACAACAAGAGACAGACTCAAGCTGAAGCCATACATTGGATAATAAAGTTCATATCCAATTGAAGATTCATTACCTGCTGCATCAACTTCAACTACTACCACATTATTATGGCTTACACTACTGTTTAGTTAACGTTGAGATAACACTTCCAATCTAAAACTCTATTTTTAGGACAGTTAAAAATAAGTGTTCATTTTGTATGTTTTCTTTAATTGGCTATTCTACGAGAGACTCTGCACGTACAAATCAAAAGCAAAACCCAACCACTGCTCTGAAGCTAATCACCGTTGAATAAACAGAGGCTTTTTAATCAACCCAAACTTCACTTCTTTCCTGCATTTTACAGCAACGTGTACCCAGAAGAAATGTAGTGTTTTCTCTTCTCAACAATAGGTGTATTAAAAGCAACCACAAAGCACCACTTCAGCAGAAGCCCCCCGCACCCCCAGTACAGATAGGATGGAAGCAGTACTGACCAACCACACTCTGCTTGGCCAACACTAGTGAGCAGGGAAGAGAGCAGAAGGTGCTAAATTTATTTTGAAATTACCGTTCATCCAACCCAACAAAGTTTTCACCACCTCTCCTGGAGCTGTGCTACAGTGAGGAGAACAGAAAATGCCGTGCTACAGAAAAGCTGCTCCTTGGTCCTGCCTGCTCCTTTCGAAGCATTATTCTGACTCAAGCACAAAGCAAATATTCACACAGTGAACACTTACTTTCAACTCCACAGGGTTCCCAGCACAGTGGTGAAACATCAGTCATGACAAAATACCCAGAGACGTGGCAGTAATGCCTGAGGATGAGACACAGCCCTGTGGTGGAGCTATCCTAAGCAGGGACTGCTGCTCAAAGGATGGGACCTTTCTCCCTTAAGCACCTACCACCCCTCAATTGCTCTGGCTGCTGGGCTGATCCCACAGGGGCCTAAAGCTACTCCTTTTTTTCCCTGGGGTGAATTCTTCCTAAAGAGACTACAAAGGGATCAGATGAGCAGTGCCCCAGGAGAGACAGCAGCACACGGTGGTAACTAAGGACAGAACTGTGCCTTCCAGGGGTAATGCAATCTTGAGTTGGCTCAGGTGCACCACAAAACTGTGACTTAGCTAATTATATTTTAAAATCTTCCTACTGAACAAAAAAGCTTTTGCATGTAATGGAACACTCCTTTGCAACTGATGGACCAACAGAGGATAGAAGGCATGTTTCAGCTATACTTAGGGCATTTAAGGTTTAAAAGCTAACACATTTCATCTCAGGTACCACATATCCCATGAGACTGGGCAAGAAAACAAGTCCAAATTCTGCAGCAAAATTAGTTTGTCCATATTAACCAGCCATCTCTGGCCACAAATCTTGAGAGGCTTAAATTACAAGATTCAGGGGTTCTCTAACATGTTGAGTTGGCGTCTTTTTAACTAGTATATTAAAACACTCCTTTTCAGTATGCCACAGTATATAAGTATCTTGCATAAACACTTACACTTGGCTTTTCTGTGTTTTCTTTTTAATAGAAGAATTTTACTATCAAAGTGGTTTTGGTAATATGCAGCTATTGCATGCCAAACACTGTGCATGAAATACCTTCTTGGATAGAAGATTAATGTGCTTACTGTTATTCTGTGAACAAATTGATGTCACTGAGGAATAAGGCAAAGACTTAAATACAAAGCACCACAAAAATCTATCCCAGTTTACATCTTTCAGGGCTGAGAAAATGCACATACGTTTACATACACGGTCAGATACAAGGCATGTAAATAAAAACCTTTCAACAAGATGAACGATACACAGAACACACATCTGATCATCCAGCTTGAAAAATGTTCTAAGCGCCGATCTCAGTTCTCTGCTTCCCCGCGTGCTCGTGACACTGCACGGCTGTATTCAACCTAGCACAATGGATGCTTGGGATGTAAGCACCAGATTTCATGAAATCCAAAGGTAAGCAGATCCAAATCTCACCAGAGCTAATGGATTTGGCCCTTATCTCCCCTTGCTAAAGCATCCTGAGTGCTGAGAGACTTATCTAAGCATTAGGAACCAATATTAGTATTATAATGTAATATCCATATATTATTCTCTTGTCAGTCTTTTAGCTTATATACAACACTTCAGCATAGGCACTTGCTCATATTCGGTTTTCCATCTACCTTATTACAGTTCTTATACTGAATACAAGCAAAAATATCTGAATGTGTTAGCTACATCAGCTTCTGCTGAAGTTTGATGAAGAAAAGAGTTATTTTTAACCTTGGAAAGCTCCCAGATCAGCTCATTGCATAGCTCAAAAACTGGCACAAGAGGAATGCATGTGGCTGGGTACAAGATGGAGGAGGAAGGGGAAAAACCATTTGTACCCAGTTTGTCACCAATAAATACAACCAAAACCCCATGTCCTAAAGCAGAGAGACACTAAAGGCCCAGCACACAACCCAAACATAACTAGCTGGGACATCAAGTGCACCTCTGTAGCTCAGGTGCTGTTTCCAACTAGTCCATGGGATTTAAATGCCAAAATCATTCTGGGTGCTCTTGTGAATTTCCATACATACCTTACTGCATCTCTTTCAAACTTGGCCTCTGCTGACTTCCAGAGTCTGAGCAAAAGATCAACAGCAAAATTCACAGCAGAACACGTGGCTTCCTGAGCCTAGGATAGGAAACTTAGCCCAGGCCAGCAGCCACACTAAATTTCACCAGCCGTACAGGCTCATATCACAGCATCAGCATTTTAATTTGTCTGCCTTGACAAAAAGACAAATGCTCAGAAAGTTTTATGTATGAACAGACAAAAAGATGAAGCACCTCAGGTCCTTTTTGAGACTGCAGGTTTTCAATACATCTTCAGATGAAAGCACAGCTTGTAAGCCAGGGCTGAGCAGGAGCATCCCCCCATCAGTGCCAGGCACCACCTCAGCACAGCACACAGGCCTGCGAGGCTGGGGAACTACGGGAAGCGCAGGCGGCTCATCACTTAAACACTATTTCATCCCAAGGTTCCAAAATGATAATAGACTTTATTCTAATTGGATTGTCTGCAATGAGCCAATTTAAGTGCTAAACGCTGCAAATTATTCAGCATGACATAGCAATGCAATGATCTGAGCCACTGCAGGGCAGAAGGCTTCTTGAAAGCTACAGTTCCTGAAGCATAATAAGGAGATGCAAGTCTTGCTTGGCATGTCTCCACCAACCAAATTCATATTGTTTCAACAGCTGCAGTGTGCCCATTGAGCATTAACTGATGCTCTGACCTAGAAGGAACCACTGCCAGCCAGCACCCGTGATTACATGATGATTTTTCTGAACACACCTTTAAAGTCCATATCACTCTTAATTGCTGCCTTTCAAAGAGACTAAGTACCAATGACATCCTATGTACACTGCACAGTGCTGTGAAATATTGATCTAACCACAAACTTTAAAATATTTAACCAACTTGAGTCTGTACTTTTGTCATCAGGGTAAGAATGTCACATCTATTCACAAAGATTTAAGGGATAGGAAGAGACAGCCATTTAAAGCTTTAGATTTTATTCTGGTGCAATTACAGCAGCATGAATTACAAATGCAGATGAAGGACCCCTGTGTTAACGCTTAGCCCTACACACAGCACACAGTTCAAAAGACAATTATTTTTAGTAATTATGTATAAAGTGGTTGTCTACATACATTTCATCATAAAATGTATTAAAATTATATCACTGTATTAGCAAGGAAGAGAAAGTAAACCATAGGGTTCTCTTCTGAATTTAAGTCTCAGATTACACCAACAATTCGCGAAGTGGAAAGAAAGAAAAAAAAAGTAATACATGACTCATACTCATAACTTTTAATATAACATTACTGTTCTCCTACAATCATCACAAGAGGCTATCCAGAATTCCCTTGAGACTAGAGGGTTTTATAGGACTTGAGGTTATTTGCAATTAAAGTCCAGAATCAAATAGCAATGCCTCTGTTGTGGCACTTTGCGTTGGTTTCGCTCAGCCTGGTTTTTGGTATTGGGGGGCCGCAGAGGTGGCTTCTGTGAGAAGCTGCTGGAAGCTTCCACCATGTCTGGCAGAGTCAATCCCTGATGGCTCTGAAGATGGACACGCTGCTGGGCCAATGAGAGATGATGGTAATGCCTCTGTGATAACAGACTTAAGAAGAAAATCAAAACAAAGTGGGGGCACAGTTCTTTCCTAGCCAGGGAAGAGGAGGAGGTGAGAACATGTGAGGGGAACAACATGGAGACACCAAGGTCAGTGGAGAAGGAGGGGCAGGAGGTGCTCCAGGTGCCGGAGCTGAGATTCCTCTGCAGGCCATGGTGAGGACCATGGTGAAGCAGCTATGCCCCTGCAGCCTGTGGGGATCCACGGGGGCTGCAGAGATCCATCCACAGCCCGTGGGGATCCACGGGGGATGCAGAGATCCACCCGCAGCCCGTGGGGATCCACGGGGGATGCAGAGATCCACCCGCAGCCCCTGGAGATCCACGGGGGCTGCAGAGATCCACCCGCAGTCCGTGGGGGAGGTGCCCATGCCAGAGCCAGTGGAAGCCTGGAGGAGGCTGTGATCCAGTGGGGGAGCCGGTGGAGAGAGGGGACCCTGTTCCAGGCTGGAGCAGCCTGTTCTTGGAGGGCTGCACCCCGTGGAAGAGTGACCCACGCTGCAGCAGTTTTGGGAGAACTGTGTGCCTGTGGGAGGGACTCACATTGCAGCAGTTTGTTGCTGCTGCTCGTGAGATTTGGAGCCACGCTGGAGAAGTTCTCGGAGAACTGTCTCCTGTGGGAGGGACCCCACGGTCTCACAGGGGAAGGACTCCTCTCCCTGAGCAGTGGAAGGAAACCTCGGGTGATGAACTGACCAAACCCCCATGCCTTGTGTCCCTGCACTGTCGGTGGGAAGGAGGGAGGGGCTGGGGGAAGAAAAGGTGTTTTAAGGGCTTATTTTACTTCTCCTTATCCTCCTCTGATTTTGTTAGTAATAAATTGTACCTTTAAGCTGAGCCTGTTTAGCCTTCAGAGCGTTTTCGCCCAGCCCTTATCTCAACTCATGAACCCTTCATTAAATTTTTCTCTCCTCTGCCCAGCTGTGGTAGGGGATGGCAAGCGAGCGACTTTCATGGGCGCCTGGCATTTGGCCAGCATAAAACTGTGACACACGTACAAGGTAAGAAGTTTGACACCTTAGCTCTGGCCACCAAACTCTGACCCTGAAACATTGGACCTCCAGTCCCACAGAGCTGGAGACAAAAAAGCCTCAGCATAGAAGATGAGCAACTTACAAGTTGGCTCTCAGCTGGGTCTGCATCTCCTTCAAAACAGTTTAGCAGCATTCACTCTTAGTGGAAAGCAACTCCTCAGCTCTGCAAGAATGCTTGTATCCAAGTTATCTGTCCCCACTAATATAAAAATGATGGATTTTAATACCTTCTGTCCAATATCGTGCTTACTTGTCAGTGTGATGGTACGTAGTTAAATCACCAACATTTCATATGAATACATCATCTGATTTACTGAACAGAAATATTTATTGAAAACTTCTGCCCTAACTTGACTTTGCTATTTAGCTTCTGGATTTATTAGAATTAACTCCATTAGATGAGCAGTTTACTGTATTTTATTTTCCCACATATTTTCTAATCCAGAGAGGCACAGGAACATTAATTCAGGAATTGGCTGCAATTATTTTTTGCTATTCAGCTAGGGGCAGTAAATGCAAACAGAATTGGCTGCAGTTCAGTGTCATTGCACAAGATTTCCTCTATTGTTTCCTTAGATGCAGATGTTAGGGTATAGAATGCTAAATTAAAATAGTGACAGTGTCATCCCATACACTTTCTAATGGGTTCCCGGTAGGCTCCGTTTTCTTGCTGAAAATTAATTTCCTTTTACCTAAAAACAATCACAGAATTACAGAATTAAGACCACTTCTTCCTTCACCAAAATATAAAAAGGAAAGAATGCCTCAGCTGCTCATTTTTCACAAAAAGCTCAGCGTACACTGCAAATCAAGGACTGCAAGCTTCAAGCATTCACCTTAATCATGAAGGCAGTGAAAATAAGATAAGTAAGAAATTTGACATTGCTATTTAAACAATGATTCTTTCTCTTGCAAATGCCAATTCCTTTCACACTGAAAGCACTAGAGAGGCTTGAAAAACTTGTGCATTAATCAGGATTTCAGCACAATTCTCCAGCTTCTCAAACCAATCTTCAAGAAATTCTCTTGCTCTTTGGAAATGCTGAGGGCAACAGAAAAATGAGGGGAGGCAGCCTCTCATTTTCTGCTGTGTTTGTTCAAGATCATTGTTTTGTCTTTTAAAACAAATGCAGATGACATGCAGCTACTGCTGTTTCTTTTTTTCTCGGGGGAACAGAGCAAAGGGGGCTAGATTATCTACAGATTGATATTATTGCTGTTTATCACACAAAAACCTCTTCTCCAAGGAGCAAGCTGCATGGGACAACACAGGGATTGAACAGATATTGTAGGTCCTCACTGCTGTAGATGTAACCACAACTGAAAATACTAATTATCTTCCCAAACAGAGCTCCTCTGTAGCTGCAGTAGCCCGATGAGGGACATTAACACAACACCCCTGAGAGCAGCCAGCCATCTTTTATTTATTTCTGTTTGCTTGTTTTAAATGCTGGGGGAAAATTAAGGGAGGAAATGATGATATTAAAAAAAGGCTTTCACTGCTTGCCCCTCCCCACAGAAATAAAGATACAAACAAATAGAATACATCTCTCTTCCCTCTGCTGGGATGCTCCTGACAACAGTCATTACAGCTCCCAGCTGGGAGCTCACTCTTCACTGCCATCTGAAGACTGTCACAGCCACAGGTTCCTGTAAGATTAGCAGGAGTAAGAAAAGATGCTGCCAAAACCGTGTACCGTCTGTGCAACCCTTCACACGCTGGTTGAGCACCGCGAGGCAACAGCCCAAGATCCATCCCCAGTGTCAAAAAGCAGCCCATGTAAAGATAAGCACGCTCAAGAGATAATGAGTTCCCTGGGGAGGAATCGAACATCCCAGCTTGAAAGAGGTCCGCCAAGAATACATTTTTATTTACACTCATTTTAAATGTCCACAGTATTACTGCAGAAAGCTGTAATCTCAACTTTCTCAGGCATCGGCTCCCAACCTCCCAAGCCTTTTACCACTGACCTTCAGTGGCTCTTTAATTGCAACTAGCGCTCTTGATAAAATTAAAATGTACATTTTAACGGATCAATCTACCTTTTTAAAATGAAGATGAAAAGCCAAGCATTGCAATTAAGAATCATGGACTGGTGCCTGGTATGATCTTATTGGTAGCTATTTTCCATTGTGGTAATGCAAAAAAGCTAACACTTTCATTGCTTCTCTTAAAAAAAAAAAAAAAAAAACAAAAAAAAAACCAAAAAAAAAACCAGAGAAAAGAAAGTCCAAGAATGGGGTTTGAAGGTGTCTACAGCCTGAGCAGAGGGGAAGGCACCAAGATCCCTGCCCTGTGTCAGGCTCTGGAGCTGCTGTCTGCACACAGGATCCTAGGACAGGCACAAGGCATCACCTTGAATTTGGCCATAAAGACTAGACACCTCTATGCTGCAAAAAAAAAAATTCTTATCTTGCATGTCATTAGAAGGTGACAGGGCACAACCCATTGCAGGAATCCTGAATTCCTCCTGCAGAATTTTGCAGCTCTGAATTGTGCAGAAAGGGGCTACAGCTGTTCAGAATCTTCTAGCTTCAGCTTAAGCACAGGGGAGGGTATTGCAGATCATGCACAAAAGAGGAGGAAGAAGAGCATCCAAGAGGAAATGATCAAATTCAGTGATTATGAAGCTAGGTAAAACTCACACTAACAAGATTAACTTGTTACATTATATGAATAAGCTACCGCTAGGACTCTGCTTATTATCAGACTATTAGAGGACAGTCAATTCTTTACATGCAACATATTCCACTCCAAAAGGACATTCAGCAGGTAATAACACAAAGCTATTGGGTAGAAACTGCCCTGTGCTCTTCCACGCACTCCTTGTCCCTGTATCCTACAAGAAGGTTTGTTTACTCAATTATTAAGTCTCGAAAAGAAAGTGCATTCCCCAGGTAACTGCAAAAGCATCCAGCAACACAGGAGCAGTGCTTCAAGTAGGCAATTACTCTACAATATGTGCCCGAATTAGCTATGGCAGAACCAAGCGCTTGCAGCAGGCAGCAACAGGTCAGACAGCACTTAACCCAAAGTACATCTTGGGCAGGGACACACAAAATGAAGAAGCTGTGGCTGCCCCATCCCTGCAAGTGTCCAAGGCCAGGTTGGATAGGGCTTGGAGCAACCTGGCCTAAGTAGAAGGTGTCCCTGCCCATGGCAGGGGGTTGGAACAAGATGAGCTTTTAGGTCCCTTCCAAACCAGGCCATTCAAAGATTTGATTCTATGAAAACACTAACAAAGTGAGTCACTTTGTTTTTTGAAAACATCAGCTGCCAGTCTTACAGTCTTTTCAGAGGCCAAGTGAGAAGCAAAAAGGTTCTCCTTCAGTGCTTCCCAAACACACCCCATGGTTACTGTAAGGGTAGTAAATAAAGCCACAGAGATCACTTTACCTGGGCATTTCCTCGTGCAGTCATGCCCTGAGTTCTGAAGAAGCCCTTCTGCTGTATACTGGTGGGGATCAAATGTACTAAGGATATCTTTTATGAAGATGACTATGCACATATTAAGAAAAATTTAACACCAAGAGAAACTGTAACAGCATACAGAGATAGAGTAAATGAAAAACCAATGCTAATAAACAATGTTTACTGAATAAATGATGAAGTGACTGAGAGCTTAGCTAAATATAACTCTAAGAAAAGTCAGATCAACGTGTGACTCCCACATCTTTATGCATTTTGTTTAAGAACTTCCGTTATGTTCTGCATTGCAGAAGTCATTCTGACTGTATGCTCTGCCAGCTTCTGTAATGATTCAGAACTTCACAGATCTAGCATGATTTGTTAAGTAGAAAAAAAGCATGTTTGTCTTTAAAGCTTCTAGCCTTGATTTAATGCTAAGGGTATGAACAAAAAAATGAAATTTGTCTTTACTGTTTTTTGCACTGTTTTAAAAGAAAATACAAACATCCAAGTGTCTTCATATCTCATATATATTCATATATTGTATACTCAAGTCAATCATAATGACAAAAATCCATAATCTGAAACTACAGGGCAATTGTTCTGTTGTTATATGACATTTGTGGTTACAGTTTAATAAAGAAAAATCAATGCTAAAAGATGACAGACTCCTAAATGTGAATTGGTAATTACATTTTAATTAAAAAATGGAAGCAAAAAAAGGAATCTATGAAGTATCAATTTGCTTTACAGACAAATAATAAAAAAAAAAAAACCAACCAAACTAAACCCCAAAATTAAACATTTATTTTGTTAGTAGTACAAGAGTACCAATCAATATAATCACTAGCTGGTAGGTAGTCACAAGCAGCATGAAATTCTGCAATAAACATTTATTCTCACCTAAGATGAAAACATCAACAAATTCATCCCCTGAACACATTGCTTTCCAATACTGAAGGAAACCTCTCGATGAACATTAATACGTAAATATTGGAGAGTTAAATGCCCCCTGGGTCAAAGGGTTAGTGTAATACAATATTTCTGTTATACTTTGCATTATTATCGTTATGCTTGGTTTGCATTTTTAGAGGACACAAAATCAAATTAGTTTGCTCTTCTGCTAAGTGCACGGTTCCTGATGACCATTAGTGTGACTCCCAGGTCAGGAGGAACCTGGAATTTGGCAAACACGTCTTCCTTCCAGAGGCTCCTATCACCTATAAATCTTATTGAAAAGAGTGAAAGGGAGAATAGCAGAGCATATTTTAAAATTAAGCTACTGCTACCTAAGAAACTTAGAACCATAAAGTTACTTGAAAATGTTGGATGAAAAATAAAATGTATTCAAAGCATCTGAACCCTTACAGAACGAATGACCCTTACTTACCAGAGCAATTAAACTACCTGGCAGATTTCCTTGAGAGCTTTCTCTGAACATCATCTTGAGGATAGAAATGTCACAGAATTCACATAAACCTTGCTACAAAAATTTTGGGCAGTTCCTGCTGAGTTCCCTAATGAATAAACCCATAAACACAAAAATCCTTATCAGACCTTGGGAATACACCACACAACTACTCCATCCCTGCCCAAGATGACCTCAAAAGGAGTTTAGTATTCCAGTCACGCTGACATTGCTATCATTATTTTTATATCAATAGCATTCATTTTTAGGTAGATCAATTATAATAAATATATGCTCTATCAACAGACTTTTCATTATGGTTCATTTAACCTCATAATACATAATTGATTCTTATTTGCTCTATGTGATCGATGCTTAGCACTCATTGCTGAGCTGTGTTAGTAAAGGAGAAGTCAGAGAAGGGCCATGTCTGTAGGATAAGTAGCAAGGTTGATATCCCATGTAGCTCTGATTGTCTGCATAAATATGTCTATGCACTTGCGGAGAACACAAAAATTACTGCTGAGGCTTTATTAACTCAAAAAATCACATCCGAGAAACCTATAATTTATAAATCTGTAGTATTTACTAGCTCGCGTTTCCAGGCACATGCACTAGAAGAACCAGACCTCCTATGCTACATAAATAAAAATAATATTGGTACAATATGCAGCTTAAAAAGCTCCTATTTTTAGCTCACCCTTTCTCTGCTGCTTTGGAAGATTGGTCTAAAAGTAGTTACGACCTTCTGGACTTCAGAATATGTCATAAAACGCAAGGAGGAAAACGGAAGGGAGCTGTGTCTGTGCTGTGCCCCTAGCTACAGCCTGCTGTGTTCTCAGTAACTGGAAAGTTCCAAATTTAATTTATGATTAAAAGTATAGTGACCACTGCTTTACACGGACCTTCAATGCACAGACCCACACCGGGGGGATCCCATGAATGGACGAACTGTGGGATGAGATCCACACAGGCTGCATTACTGATGTCCTTCCTTCCACGCTTGGGTATTTCTGACAGATATTTACATTTTGGGAAATCAACTCAGTGCCACAAGATGAGCAATGTAGGAGCTGGTAGATCTGAAACTACTCTGAATCAGACAACGCTGAAAGACATTATTTGCATTACTGGGATCACAGTCTGATCTGTCATAACAAGATATCTGGAAATGTATAAAATTTATGTGCTTTTACTGAAGGAAAATAACAGCGGCACATGCCTTGATACCTCAATTACTCAAAACCATGCATAGAATTAAACTCTTTTGTAACTTATTAGCAAATAGGATAATTGTAATGTATATTAATGCAATCTGTTGAGAATAGAACTTTCCAAAAATTTCACCTCTAAGAAATGAAATAATAACTTAACATTACTGAAGCTAATTGGATTTTCAGTTCTCCTCTTTAAAAAAAGAAAGCAAGTCTGAGATGAAAACCAAATATTAAAAAACCCAAACCCCAAAGATGTTAGTACAGTGCTGGTAATAGTGGGCAAATATTTCATAGCCAAGTTATTAACATTCAAATTTAACTATAGAAGTGTGGTGATCAGATGATATATGGTACAAGAGACAGAGAGTGTTCTTAAGACGACAGTCTCTGGTGCCAATGATGTATCAGTTATGATGAGAGAAAGAAGCCTCTCTCAGGATGCCTGATTGGTTGTGGTAATGTACCCCAGTTTTAACTCCCTGGTTGGCCTTGGTGTTAGCCACTTCCCTGTACTTATGACTGACCCATCACGTGTTTGGGGTCATTTGCCTCTAGAAACCTTCATGAGCTGTAGCAATAGACTGCTGTTTGTGGAACTCTATGCAAAGACCCTTCTCAGCTTCTTGCCGTTGGATTTATGTTACTGCAATCATCCCTGTGCCTGTGCGTTCATGCATATGAGCCCACAGAGCCAGAAAAGACCCAGTAACACAGAAGCTTATTCAATATTCTGAGAAAGAAATAACCTTTGTCAGAACCAGCTAACTTACTACTTGTACTGAGTTTTAGTGTGATGGATAGGAACAAAATAACAGATATATAAAAGGAAAATTTCAGCATTGTATTTCTAACTGTTGCTTTCCAGAATTTCTTAACTATAGAAGAGAGGAGGATGCATATTCTTCGAGCAAACATTCGGAGCGTAGCTTTGACCTTTGGGCCAGTTAAAAGCCACTTAATTAAAATCTGAAATAATTTTTAACTTCAACTTCCATGAAGATGTATTACTAACAGACTTCCAGTTAAACAGGTATGTCAACCAAATCATTCACAGTTTTACGATGTGAAAAACACAGTCTCCAGTATATATAAAATTATACTTAATGTTTCTGAGAAACCATTATTCGAAAGCTCACCTGCCCTACATTTCTCTTAGCAAGTTTATCAATTTTTAGAACACCTGGGTATAGTAATATTTAATACTACACACTAAATGTTAACCATGATTTTGAAGCATTAAAAAAACGCCAAGAGACAGTTTCAGATTTCAAGATGCCAACCTTGTCCAGGGAACTAATCATCTCCTAGCACAAGAAAAACAACAGGAGAGCAGCTGCAGCACAAGGACTTGGTGATTAATTTAACTCTTCCAGGTAAGCGCTTCAGGAGGAAACTCTAAAGGCTCAATTAAGGGATGCTGAAGCAGGATTTCTCTAGACCCAAAAGTTTTTACGTGCCTCTCCACTAAGGCAGAAGCAATTTCCTTTCATTAAGGACTCCCACAGCCCCTTAGGTAAAGATGAAAGATCAATTTTTTTTCCTGTTCGAATCTGACATGCCAATCACCCAGTCAACCTCAGTGGAATAACACTTGGCAACTAAGGCACAAATAAGCAGCCACAGATGGCCAACAGCTCTTGAAGGGGCAGCCTGGGCAGAGTCTCCAGGCAATTCACTCCAGCCACAAGGATGTCTACATGCCTCCTCAGCATACCCTCACTACATTTCGCAACAGTTACGGGCAGGGAATCAGCCACAAATCCTGCTCTTCGGAAGGCCTGGGAAGGATTCACTCTCCTAAATTGGGATAAATAGAGTATTACTCTAGCAGGATGTGAACATCAGGTTAATGTCTAGACATCAGAAGAAGAAAAATATTAATTCAATATTTGCTTTAAGAGCACACTGGCTCTTTATGAATGAGAAACAGCCATCTACAGTGCCCTTCTGTTGAGGTAGTCATAGCTCCTGTAGGGCATTGGGGCTGCAGGGCTGAGGGCTCACTTCAATCTGGGCACTGAATTACTCTCATACATGAGAGAGGCCAAGAACACATGTTCACGCACTACTGCGTCAGACAGCTGCATGAACTCTGCAGGAATGTACTCCACACTTGCACGTACACTTTGCCCTTAACAACTGAATACATGGATTTTACTGTTTCACTTGAAAATTTGCATCCTGAAAAGAGTGGTGTTTCATTAGCATAATATCTCTATGAATTTTGAAAAGCAACCTCAAAGGTTGTAAAGGGTTAGAAACTGTAGATATTAGACAAGTGAAAAAAAGGAATGACTCCTCCTGTCCTCACTGCTCATCTGCTCTTGTCCTTCAAGAAAGTACTTCCTGCCAGGTTCTCAAATCACACCCACAAAAAATTCAATACTGTTATTATTGAGATTACACCCCCACTCTGATTTCTTAGGTGCAAAAGCATGTAAGACGCTCCAGACTTCAGCATCAAAAGAAAAGGAGACCAAAGCCATTGGTAATTTCGGCAATTCCTTCCATTTTCCCCTCTCTTCACCGTTACCTTCCATTACTTATCCCAACAAAGACACCCAGCTGAAGAACTTGGATCCATCGCATAAAAACATTCGCACCTCTCTGAGTCCAAGAACCGTCCCTGCCTGAGGGAGCCCCTCTGCAGCCAGAGCCAAGAGGCACAGCCGGGCTCACAGTGGCTCTGCCCAGCCCCAGGCACAGCTCAGCACTTGCCTGGCTTTGCACAGGCTATATTTGAAGTTTTCCATGTCCCATATCCAGTGGATGTGGGAACCAACGCCAGAGCAGAACTCATCTTCTGGCATCATTTTCCATCTGCACAAGGTCAGAAAGTTGTACACCAGTATATGGAGTCAGAAAATTGGATTTTACCTGAATCTGCAGGGATTCACATCTCTTTCCACACAGTCTATTTGCCCTAATTGCTGCTTTGACTTGGACATATTCCAGCATCTATTAGTTTAAACAAAACTTTAAACATTGTTTGAATGTATCTAAATGCATTCAGAAATGTAATGAAGTCCCACTTCCCCTAACAGGCTGTGTCTATTGCCCCTAAATAGTTCAGTTGAGGATTTATTTGAATTTATAGGCATCAACTCAGTCATATATTGCTTTCTTAAATGCCTTATACAAGCAAAACCACATAACTAAGACATGAGGAGTTCAGCATAATAGCAAACCAATGCTTCATAAACTGCAATAATTTTATAAAGCTCCTTTTTAAAAAGTTTTAAAAATAAAATACACTTTTTCTTCAATAACTGCAGATCATCAAAACCAACCTAATGAATTCCCTGAACTACAGCATTTCTCATGGAACACTCCTTGGCTACTCCCTTTACTTTGCTGCATTTCCCAACATCCATTACAGATCTGACATTAGCAAGAACTGTAAATGTCACAGAGTCCAAAACTTAAACTGTAGCAAAGTGCTGTGTGTGATTTTCTATCAACAACTGTAGCAAAGTGCTGTGTGTGATTTTCTATCAACAAGGCAACACGTTAATGCTCTACCAAAGCCAAGTCAGCTCCTGAAATACAGTCTAGGTTTTCTAGGCCAAAGGCTTTCATTGAGAAAATGCAAGGTTGTGCACGGTGGTTCATTTTACAAAATTAGTCACTGATCATTATTTATTTGCACTGCATAAAAATTTAAAAAATAGGTGATGAGTCACATCCCTGCATCAGAAATCAGGAAAAAGCCACTGAAAATACTTTAAAGTTAACATCTACAAAAAGGAACAAAATATACAACAAAATTTTGATTATTTTCCAAGTTCATTGTAACTTACAAATACAAAAGACTCAGGGATGGTGTGGGAAGTTAAAGGGAACATTTCATTTTACCAAACTTCCCAAGATCAGCTGACTATGTAACATTTTCCAGTGCTGGTAATTCATCCAAATGAACACACATGCTCTTTCTGGGAAGAAAAATAAAGAAGGGGGAGAGGGGGAAGAGAAAGGAAGAAAAAAGGAAAGGAAAAAAAGCCTAATAACTCAGATGACAGCTTTGAAATTTTAAGCACACACAGAAGTGCGTTCCAGTGACGACTTCTTCATCTCTTCATCATCATGTCCCTATGGTATTAAATGCTCTTAATCAACAGTTGTCGATAATGATTTGTCACCTACCAAGATTAAAATCTGAATGGGAAAACATCTGTTACACTCCTTTGTTAGGAAACTGGCAACATAGTTTTTGAACATGTAAAATTTGACTTTTAATTACTCTTACACCTTCTGTTCAGCTATTAACCACCATTAACCCATAAATCCATTTAACACATTATGAACTATAAAACTAAGTCCTATAATGTTTCTGTATGAACAAAACAGAGAAATTTTAATAGAGAATGAATGTCATCTACTTTTGTAGTTTTTGAATCAAGTTATGAATTCTATCTTTAGTTTGGAGAAAAGTAAGTTGTGCCACCTTAGACAAAACAGCTAAGAACATTGGACACAGATATTGCAATAAACTTTAATTGACATAGGTTAAGCAGCAGCGCATCCCGGTAACTTAAACAGCACAGGATAATTTGTCATCATTTTCTTTTACAACAATGAAACCACTTAGAATCATATTCAGCAAGCAGGAAACTAAACCACTATGTACACAAATTAAGAAGTGTTGTATGCTATAATCATGGCCCATGTTTTTCCCTTTCTCTTTAATTGGGCTGAGTTCTCTGTTCATAATTACAGTGATAACAGACAGATAACCACACAAAACACTTCTCTTTCCAGCACCTGCTTGCACAGAGTAATGTTTCATAGAGAGGTCAGGAAAGTGCAATGCCTTAAAAAATAAATTTAAAAACACAAATGTATATTACAACAACATAAGGTCTTATAACAGTACAAGAAAAATTATTTGGTTTGCCATTTGCTTCACATGCCTGCCAGGACAGAACCACTTACATCCCAAACAATATGACTCTTCCAAAGACTCATGACTTGGGGTTGCCGTCTCATGACTGGGTTTGTGTGTGGTAAGCAGAACATGGCACAGCACAACAGTTTTCCATCACATCACCATATGCAATAGTCTTTTTGAAACAAACACATGGACACAAAACTACCCGTTTGGACCACAGAGGCACAATAATGCTTAGAATTAAGGGATAAAAATGTTAAAGAAAAAAAACTTTCAACAACAAATACTTCACACAAATATAGTATGTTCCATGTTGAGGTGCCAGCTATTCCCAGTCTTGTTAGTGCTGTAGTAATTAAGCAGCAGTTACTCCATGCTGTCGAGTGGAAAACTGCCCACTGGGACCCAATTTCCACCTGTCTTGCCCAGGCAGGGAGGGTGCAGGAAGGATGCTCGCAGCCAACTGTGATCAAACTGCCTCAGCCTCATTTCCTAGAGAGTAAATTGGGTCCAGCCTTACCTAAGTTACCCAAGGCACATCTATGTCAGTCATCAAGGCCTCTTCCAAAACCAAGGGAGTGAAACAAGAATCTACAAAGAGCATCTAAAGCTATACCTTAGAAAAAAAAGGTGTTTGCAGAATTTTCTTTTTTTATGGTAACACTCAACCAAAATGCAGTCACCTATAGTTACTGTAGTTGGCACTGTAGTAACATTTTCAAACACTGATATGTCCAAGATATTGCATGGAAGAGATTTAACCTTGATCTGTCCTAAGCCCATAGACACGTAAGAAAAATAGAAATAAAAATTTAGGTAATTTATAATGGCATTAATCAGCTCAGTTCTATCTACTGGCAGCTCCTTGCTGCTTGGCACAATGCACAGTACACCGCAATTTCCAAACTTACTCCAAGCACCCAATTCCCCAGTGATTTCACAAGAGAAAAACTGCCACATTCCATCATTACTATGTGCCATCCAGGGAATGCGCAAAGGAATTGTCTTGTGCAAAAGCTGCTCTGAAAGGATTGTGATACTGCAGGGAACACAAGCCACAACAACCCAAAGGATCTGCCACGAGCCATGCAGCAAGAAAACCTGCAGGATGACAAATAGGAAATACCTCGAACATATATATATAAAAATATATATATATATAAAAAAAAGCTTGTTAGTAACACACACACACAAAAAAAAGTTAAAGCCACTTGTGTTAGGCTTCACTTCTAAAAACTCTCAACAGAAGAAATGACCACTTTTCAATGCTGGAGCATTAATGTTAAATTTCTCCTACTATATGCAGCAACAGTGTAATTAATGCCTGTAGAACTATACAGACTTTCCATCAAAGCTAAAACAGGAAAGAATACTATTGTGAGACTACCAAAACACGTAATTTAAAATTACACTGCATTTATATTTCCAAGCCAAAGGCCAGGAAACTACTTTTGTATTTAAAAGGGAAGCTACATTCTTGTACAGTCACTGGGCTATTCAGAAGTGAGAGGTTGCAAAACACAGGGATCAAGATCTTCACATAAGTGCACTGCTTCTAGTGAAAGAGATGAAAATACTTATCCAGTAAATCTAGACAAGGAGCAGGAGTCAGGTGCTAGACTTCCAGATACAGAACAAAACAAACAAACAAACCAACCCACCAAAAAACCCTAAACCTCACAAAAAATTACTGTGAAGAATTTGGACATAACTAAGCAGAGAATAAAGTTAAAGGAATTTTTAAATGGTATTTTTCTCTCATTTTAATATTATTTGGGATCATCAGTAATAAAGATAAAAAGGCTTTGTAGTTAATATAACATTAGCTCTTACAGGACACATCTATAGCCAAGCACCCTGTGGCTGTTTCCCATGTTTCTCCAAGACTGCAACCTTAAGAATGCACAATTTCTTTGCCGGAAACAAAATGATTAAAAAGTGTCAGAATAGAGCAGTGAAGAGGTCTCCAATTTCTGCTGTACCTTCTCTGTCAACATCTTTGCAGACTCCAATTCCTCTATAAATCTCAACCCTACACAATCCCTTGTGGAGTTTCAGTGGCTCATGGCCAACACAGTCCACATTACCCAGAGAACACAACAGATACATTCTTCACCCTCCCAATGCACTTGGGTGCCTACTAATTTCGCCAAAGGCAGGCCTGCATTTATCCAACTTCTCAAGCAACTCCTTGTCCTCTTGGCACAAGCACTTTACAACTCAATTTACAAGAAAAGTGGCAGTTTAGTTCCAGCTGCAAAGCTCCAAGAGTAATATTAGGAAAATACGAACCATATTTCACCTTTCATTGGCAAGGCACACACAGCACTTCACTGGTATACTTAGCATCCAGGAACTACATGTGCGGATGGATCAGTTCTTTGATCAAGCTTTCACTTTTTTTAAAAAAAGGCCAGACTCTCTGTAGATAAGTCTTCTAGCACTGACCAAAGGCAGACAGGTAAATAAAGAAATAAAAGCCCAGAAAATTCGGGGGGGGAAAAAAAAACCAACAAAAAACCAGGCAATCACTTATTTACACTTAATTAAGCATAAACTAAACTCCCCTCCTCCTTTGGGAAGGATATAGATAAAATATGAGTGGAAATAAGAATGGATGAGTAATCACTGCAGTTCAAACAATATTTCACAAGCAAAACGAGTGTGATAAGATTCAGTAGCCTGTGGCAGATGTTTGTTTGAGTGAACAACAAGATCATATTTTCATACTTTTGGCCATCTCTGTAGTCTGAGGCAAACTGCCAATTCCTACTCTACAGTCAACCCCCAGACCTAATGGAGATGAAAGGCAAAATATAGCTCCATTCCAACTGCATTATTAATTCCAGCAGGGCCACATTCAGGCTGACAGGGCTGAGGTCATAATTTAGCCATTAGCACTAGGAACAGCAGGATTTGTCTGCCCAGAACTGCAGGACTATGGGCTGTGCTTTCCCTTTTATGTCCAATCAATATTATATTTCACGTTGTCTCGCTGGGCTGATGGAGGAACGGTCACAGCACTGGTTTGAAGAACACTTCTAGCAAAAGACAAAATTCTCCTCACAGACTATCAGCAGTCCCACTTCTGTTTTTCCGCTAGAATACCCTGGTCACATTAGGCTCCGTTTTTTTTCTACAAAGATGCAAAAGGAACATACAATATGATTTTAAAAAACTGTGCTGGCAAGAGCAGCTCTGCCTACACCTTGCGGTTTTCATACCTCTGCAATGTTGCAGGCAGCTTCTCCTAACTAAACATGAAAAATCTCAAATATAAAATACTTATAACCAAAAATAAGCCCTACTGCAATATAGTAAAGCAACACTTACGGCACAAGTGCAATTTATTGCAAGATGCTGCCATTTTTTACTTGCCTGTGGGCAGCCAGAAGTGTTTCCCACAAGGAGCTGTGGAGCAAAAGGCCTGCAAATCCAACTTCATTGATTTCCTTCTGGACCTACATTTACCTTCTCATGTTTTCCAACAACTCTATAGTGGCAATTAAAAATATGTCTAAATCCAAGCTACTACAAAAGAATTTCCTTCCCTGCTTAAATGAGTCTTCCTTGCCAGGATGTCGACTGGAGGTGGGGACATGGGACAATCAGTTCTTGCATCCATACACTCTTTGCCCCTCACCCTTGGGCATCAATTCTTCTACAGACTGCTACACATACTGTACAGGACTGAATTAAGGAAACTCAGTTTTACACTTCTACCGACTGCAAGATGATAGTTGGAAGGATGAAAGCTGTATCTTCTTCACACTCAACTTACAAAGACTTCAGACTTTTCAATTTTCTTCTGTGATTTCTCTGAGGACTTTTCATTTCCCTCCCCAACCTTTTTAGATCCAGTCAGCTTTCACCAGCTTAGTTAGAGCCTGTAAGCAGGAAGAGCTGAAGATTTTAAGCATCTCTGTATCACTGGTTATTTTAATTTGGTCTTGTTTTTAAAATAACAATATAGAATGACCATCATTCTCCTGACTTTAAAATTGGCTGCTGTAGTTCATTGATTTTAATTATTTGATGAAGAGACCCCTAAATGACAGCTGCTGATATATGGTAGGGCTTTACTAAATGTTGAAATATTTAACTGAATTCAGTGACTCTAAAATTCAGAGCATTAATTTTATAGATTAAACAGCAGCCTTAAGGCCCCAAATTATTTTAAAACAAATTTTATCTACTTTTTTGGAACATTTTGAATTTAAATTTTACTGTCAGCTCCGCATAAGCTCATTTCTGCAAAGGTTTCTCACGTACTACAGTACCAGCATAAATTCTAATCCATTTGCATTAAACTGGTACATACCCTGACAGGCTATAAATGAGGGTGAATGAACTTAAACGTGTTCCCACTTTACTTAATTTGCAACGATACAACCTACTTTTACCTAAAAGAGGTGGGGCAGAACTAGCATATCAAAATAAACACATGTTCACATAGCATGTTAAGTTGATGCAACCCTGTTTCAAAAAAGGAAAGAAACAGTGGTAATAATTGAACAGGTTTTCCATATAAGGAAATGGACACTGAAGGAGTTCCCACTCAAGACAAATCTTAATTTATATAGGGAAAAAAAAAGTTTAAAATTTATCTGTGGTTAAGTTAAAAATTAAAAAGACTGGTAACCAGCAACTCTTGACTCCTGTCTTGCACCAAAAATGACTTCAAAGAGGTGTATAAGGATCTCACAGCACTACTCAATAGATAGCAAATGAAATTCAATGACAATCAATGCAGAATCAAAGCTAATTATATATACAATGATGGACTTGAAATTAGCTGTTAATATTCAGGGAAGACTTCAGAGTAATCACTTAGGCTGGCAGTTCTCTCTGTGTCACCTCCATGCTCCACAGCGGTCTGAAGGCAAACAGAACCCAAGGAATTACTTTTAAAGAATTAGAGAAGAGTGAAATGCCATCACAGCCATTTTATGAACTCGCCTTCTGAACACTGAGAGCATTTCTGCTTGCTCCTCTCCAAAAGGATGGAAAAGCGTGATCAGGAATGGCATGAAGGACGAGCATGGGCATGCAATGGCTTCTGTTTCAAAAAGAGAAAACAAAAAATCCAAGCCTGGAAAAGAGATGATTCAGGGTAGACAGAGAGGAATATACCAGCAGTCTTTAAAAATCAGAAGTGGCATGAAAGAGATGAACACAGAACCAGCGTTCACACTTTGTGCCAACACAAGAGCTCCAGAGCATCAGGTGGATGCTCCTTCCTTTGGCTAATGCACGTGCTGCCACAGGACACTGCAAAGGCTAAAAATATTTAAATGGTACAAGAAATCAGCTAGGAAAAGGCATGGGAGAAAATCCAGTCAAGGGCTATTAAAAGCAATTATGCAGATACAAGCTCAGGCCGAAGAGGCCCCTCAGCCCCAGAGCATCACTGCCTGGCAGGGTAGGTCCCAAACACTTTGCCTTCCCCTTTTGCCCTCATCAGCAGCCCAGCTTACTGAGGTACCAAAACCCACAAAATACTGGGCTAAACAGACCTCTATGACCATTTCAGTATTTTCCTATGAAAAGCTATGAAGCTGAGACACATTTAATTGTGGTGCAATGGGATCACACACTAAAAATAGTGATTTTCAAAGTTCTATCACCTGCATAGGAATAAGCAGAAAACGAGAAGAGCCACTCCGAGGCAATGTATAATTCATGCAAATTTTGCCATCTAAGCTCTTCAGGCTTTTCTTAAATAAACAAATAATTCATCCTCCACATCCTCTGCAGTCTGAAGCTCGTACTGATTATGTTGATACCCTGGTAGAATTTAGAGTCCAGCTGAGCACAGGGTCCCATTGTGTCCTCTGCAAACAGAGGAAGAGAGAGTTCTTGCCTCACAGAGCCAGCAATATTAAAAAAACATAACACAAGAATCATAGAAGACTAGAAACAGAGATGAGGCAGCTCCAAACCAGAGCCTCAGGAACAGAATTCAATTTTTTTAAGTTAATGTCTGTGCACTTCTCCGAGACTGTCTCAAAAGGAGATACGAGTGGATCTTTTCAGATGGGCAAACTAAGTACTGTGAAAAAGCATTTGTGAATCTTGTGCCACAACTGAAGAAACATGATCCACAGAAACATTTTTACTTATTTCACATATGCATAAACCATGAGGAAACCCAAGAGTAACCTTACTGTGTCTTTCAGGTAATTTAAATGGAAACCATGTCCAGAAGTCTTGGGCTAGTTCTGTGAAATCTCAAGGGATAGGAAGCACAAGTCACTACAAAGAAATACAAGATAGGTACATAAAGACATCTAGTACAGCTTTCTCAAATTCTAGACTTCAGCAATGTCAGTAATGAACACAGTTAAAGAAACCTTTTCTTGAGGGGTCTGACTCTTCACTGTTTTTCTTAATCAGAGAATTTCTACTGTCCCAAGTCCATCACAAAGCACACGATAAAGAAACAAACTGCCTGCTCTGTTACTCAAAAAAAAAAAAAAAAATCAGACTTCTGAAAGAACAAAATACCCAAACTCAGAGAAAAATAATAGGGTCCACAGACATGTCAGTTGGTTTTTGAGAGGCTTTTTTTCTTCACATCATTTTGTATTTACATAGCTATCTTACTCCTAAAGCAACAGGCAACACAGACAAGGTCCCAAAGGTGTAAACCAGTGTATGAGTCTGCACAGAATCGCCTCCAACTCCACAAACATACCAGCTGGCTTTTGATATTTTTCACAAAGTTTTGGTACAGCCTTTGACATCCAGTTTCAAACAGTCTAGAGGCAACATGAAGTAGCACTGTTAGTGTTCTAATCTGAAAAAAACCAGACATATGAGATCTGTCACAATAATGCAGTCTAGCAGTGCTATAATTTGGGTGACAGTGTGAATGAGTCACAGGTAATTGTCAGGTAACAGGAGGAACGCAACTGCCTTCAGTCAGCACCAGAGTCCCACTGCAGGCATCGGAAATAGTTTTTTGCAGTGGGAAAACAACTCAGGGAAGCAGAACAGAGATAATCAGAGTCAAGGAAAATACAATTGAAAATATTTAATGAAAGGATTTCATTATTACAAATAAATCACAGTCATATTCACTGAAAGGATTCCTGTTCTCCAAATGAAGAAGAATCTTTATTTTGCAATTAACACAAACAAAAATGGATTTATACTACTCCTTGGAAAAATATTCTCTTTCCCTGCTCAAGGCAGTGCTGAGTACACACTAGTTTTGCCCCAGTTTGCTCTGAAAAATCAGCTAGAATACAGATCCCTTTCTGAGCAAGGTGTGAAGTCCAACTTCTGGCATCTGGTAGAAAGATACAGAAGTATCTCTTTAAATATTTAGTTTCCTGCCTAAAATTAATACTGGAATATCAAAAAGAACCTTGTGACACCACCAGTGAAAATTCTCTCATATGAGAATCCCAATTTTAACAACAGAGATCTCAGGAACTACTTCTCTCACTTAATGAGCCTTGGCAGCCATTCAAATTAAACACTCTATTGTGCAAGGAGCTAATTATGCTGAGATTAAACCCAGAGAATGATAGGGACATTTACTGTACTTCTGGCAATTATAAGAGCTCTCACTATTGGAGAATACAGCTTGTAGTTCATAATTCTGAAAGAAGTCCCTGCTAATCCAATAAAAAAATGCATGTGCATGCTCACACATACAAGATTAATTAAATTTTTAAAACATTTTTCAACTATTTCCAACCCACATACATTCACAAGTTATTATGATTTGTTTTGCCCTATTTGTCCTGTATCTGAATGTTCATCCTGTGTCCCATACGTCCATTTGTCATAATCCTCCACCATTTCTCTGATAGGCAATTAATGTTATCGCTTTCCCTAAGAAAGCTGAAGTAATGACAGTAAAATATTTGCTCATTTAGTATTCTAATTAATTTTTCCAGTATCTTGCCTGATAGTGCCCTTTTCTTTCCCAGAAAACCCAGTGGTCAGTTATCTCTGTCACTGCTACTCAAAGACAATGCACGTAGAGGGAGTTTTCCTTACTTGGCACACGCAGGCAGAAGCACTTCTCTAATTTCATGAGTAAAACTCATCATAGGATGATTTCCCACTTCCTCTCCACTAATGTCTACTTGGAAGAGGTTTGATTATGCAACATAAAACCCTCTAAATCCCCATAAGGGCCTGGGAAGACCAAAGACAAGTGATCCCTCTTCTGCAGCAAAATGTGTTCAGGCTTGCACAGGAACCGACTCTTGAGCACATGATGGGAAGCTGGGTAGCAAAGTAATGAAACTTGGATTTGCAATGGATTTTGCATCTTGTGGTTATCTCCACCAGTATCTAACAGTGTGTGTAATGTCATTTATGGTTCCCCCATCCCACAGTCCAGGCACTCGCAGTAGCTGCTGCCCCAGGGGATTTGCCGGTGTCTAATGAAAGTACAGTCCCTCCAGCACCATTCCTTTGAGGGTGAGGCATCAACAGAGCTGTGCTTCTCTACCCTGCCTTTGGTTTTCATGAAATTTGTCAAACTACAATGTATTGAACACTCCTAATCCTGCTTTTCCCATCCCATGACATTCAGGAACCATGCCAGCAGATGCAAAGATCTTTGTGAGGATAGACAGGTGGACAGAATCATCAGCCTGAGAAATTAAGCAACCTGATCTGTGCTTCAGGTTGTAAATTGGTCAAAAGCAGCTTTTCAAGTTTTCAGCCAAACTGGATCACTGAGCAGAAGGAAAGTAGTCCCTATCTTCTTGAGGCAGCAGTGTTCCCTTGAGGAAAACTCTCCAGAAGCTGTGTGAAGCTTGTTCCCATGAGCAGCCGTCACACACAAATTCTGCAGTATTTCATTTTCATATTCTCTATCAACATATTGTTTTGCTTAAAATGGAAAAAACAAATGAGAAAGGCCTGACCTCTCTGGGGCTGATGGATGTGAATCAGGGTACAAATGAGCTGTATCTGCAAGTAACGATTACTGAAACAAGTCTCCAGAAGACTGGAGGCAAAGCAAGGTTAGTATTATTAAATGTAGCTCACTGTAAAACAAGATAAATCAAAAAGAGGTACAGGTAATTATCTGTATGTTGTCATTGGTCAATCAAAAAACTGCATTTAAGAATCTGTGATAAAGTGATTTCCTAATTAACTGCTCATCACGAGCACTTTTGGAGAGAACAGTAGGGCTGAGCTAATTGTTGCAGTAAAACCAGAAGATAAACAAATTATAAGTTTCTTTAAACAACTTAAAGAGAAAGGTAGGAGAGCAATGCACTGAAGGAATGCACTTCCTAAGCTTGCACCTTGCTCAGTTCTTTCTGTATCTTTGTTTCTGCTGCAAAGCAGGCACACAAAACACACCCACTAAATGTCATCGCATTTATGAGAAACATCCACACTTGGCAGCATTCCAGAAGCAGTCTCTGCATTCCCCCATGATGGTATTCCAATGTTTTACATTAACGTTCGCTTTCTCTCACATCCACCTCACATCCCTTGCTGCGAACCCCGTGGTTCCTGCATTTCTGATAGCACAAGGTGCCAGGAACAGAGCAGGGACAGCTAACCCCAGACAGCGCACCCCAAGTGTGACCCCACCTCCCCTTCCAGCCTGGCTCTGCTACAAGAGCATCAGTAATTACAGAACCAACATTAAGCCTATTATGCCCATTAAGCCCACAATGGGACAATCTCCTATTTTAAACTTTTAACTTTAAAATTCTGGAACAGCCACATACAAGCAGGTGCAAAACCTTTGCAGATGCCCCTCTTGCTCCAGCAGCCCTTTCAGAACCTGCACTTCAGACCCCTTGGCTCCTCTTATAATCCTGACCTTATCAGTATCCCTGGAAAACCCTGGCCACAAATCTCTCTCAGCTGAATACACAGGTTTTGCTAGTTTCTCCCCACTAAGGTTTTAAATGATTGCTTTAAAAATAAATACAAATGAAAAATGTGTAACTTAGTGAAGACAAGTATCTTAACAGGTTGGTTTCCGAAAGTCTTTGTTATATTTTAAAAAAGGCAAAGATTGCCTAACACCGCCACTCTAAAAAACTTCCCTCTCAATTACGTAGTCAAAAGCCTTAAAAAAAGTAATGAATTTAGTGAATTAAAAATTTATCTAACTCTTTACATATCACCATTCCCAACAGTTGTTTTTCCTGTCAGGATGCAGTATCTGTGTTTGAAAACTCTTATGTAACTTCTAAATTTTTCCATCTAGCTCCAGCAAGCTGACATAATCTAGCAACAGAGTCTTCTGTGTCCCTGTGCACATACTGGCAGTGAAGTGTGAATGCTTCATGGGAATAGCTTAAAATACTTCTTTAATATTTTATCATAACTTTAGTTGATGTTCATTTGTGTTCCCTCCAATCTCAGGTGCTGGCAGATGGAGTTTTTTCCTTTTTAACTAGCAGGAGATGGAATTTTCTGGTTTGTTTTCCCCTACAGCAGATGTATTCTTATCTCAATATATTTTAGTAATTTTTCTATTCCTCACCTCTTCCTTGGAGATTGACTGCTTACTTGCATAGTATTTTTTAAATAATGATGTTTTATTTTTTTCTCCTTGGATAGACATACAGGTTCTAACATTTTTTTATTTAACTGCTACATGTTATTTGATAATTGCTATAAGAGATAGGTAGTTCTCCTTATAAGTAAGTGGATTGTCAAATTTTATTTTTTAAAAAGTCAAATACATTAGGGAAAAAAACCCCCAAATTTAGGTAAAGAACCAATATTCTATCAAGGCCATATGCCAATAAAACTCATCTCCATTTATTCTCCAGTCTGCTGCAATTGAAGCACAGTTTCCCAGATTAATAGATCCAGTATCACTATTTAATCCTCTCCTCAGTGACAGGGTATAATGATCTGATGAACGTGCTACTTAATGGACTACCTGAAAGTGTTCAAAAACCATGGTGATGAGCACAGGCTAGAAAACTACAGAAAATATCCTAGAATAGAATGAGAACTGAGAAATAAATCAGCCTGTAAGGGACAAGATTTATTCAGGGATGTATGGGGCCTTTTCTTTACCATAAGCATTTCCATTTTTAGTTCCTTATTAATATTTTTACTGTTTCCCCAGCTCCATGTGAATGCACTGGAATCGTACAAGGTCTAATCTAAATTATCTTGCAGAGCAAGGTTGACAACCTCCCACAAATTAACATTAGCTCAGTAATTTGCCAGTTTGTGTATATAAACTACCAAAGATACATGGTGCCTCCCTGCTTTGTATAAATATAATTTACCATGGATTTATTACTAATATTACAATACACAGTCACCCTGTAACAATTATTTATTTGTTTTTAATTTCAATAGGGCAGAAGTCAATTTGTCAGCCATATAGGCTCCTTGCTCAATAGCAGACCAGGGGACTCCAAGAGCTCCTGGAACACATCCAGCACATGGCAGCCCAGAGTGGCTGGGAAGAAATCAGCTTCACCTGGCAGTCAGGGGAATTACCAACCTACACAGGTCAGCCTGTGTTTATGACAAGGACAAACATTAGCAAGGACTTCTTGGCATTGCAAATACTGGGGAGATTTCTACGTCTATCCTACACAGGGACTCAGACTATACAGCACTTCCAGTATCCCTGTGTGCCGGTTTGGCTAAA